>JAVRXN010000014.1:12686832-12774332 GCA_033556935.1 Timema podura | reverse complement strand
AAGCTGCTTTTGTATAAACAGTTTATAAATCAATTTAGTAATGACCTTAGCCGTAGACGCCTTCATTTTTTATTTAATTAGGTACTGATAACGCTGTGAAATGAGTTCAAATTATAAGATTGTAGTACCTATATTAAATAATTTCAAAAATATTTATTTTACCTCACCAAAATTATAATATCTCCATACCTTTCTAGGCCTTACTTCCAAAAAAAAACCGTACCTAAGCATTATGAATCATTGTATAATGTATAATAATGAATGAGATATGGTATTTTATTAATGTCACCAAATTCCCAAATTTAAGCTCATATTTATGATGTCAAATTATTTATAAAGTTATGAACAGTATAAAAATATTATTTCTTATTTTTAAATTTAGATTACGGTGGACAGCATATGCAACGCTAATGGAAGAATTTAGAACAGTGTTCAGGGTTACTGAATGGCAAACCCCGATGGGAAGAGATCATTGGCAAGACCTAGACGCAGATTTAAGGATAACATGAAAATGGAAAGAGATGAGATATAATGAGGTGGACTGGATAAAACTCCCTTCAAGTGCGTCAATGAACTTAATAATTCCTAATGCCATTTTATTTCTATACAAGTTTACTAGTTGCGTTCAGGCTGAAGTAAAACTCCACTCTTTGAAGTTTCTATTTTTTTTTTTATCTTTACAGTGTCAGGGGCCGGCCAGACTGAGCGCGCGAGCGAGCGAGCGAGCGCGCGAGCGACTAAAATATAAAATAGAACACATGGGTTGTAATGAGAGGTGGCCAGACTGGAGCGCGCGAGCGAGCGAGCGCGCGAGCGACTGAGCGCGCACGCTTGAAAGATAGAACTGGTTCTATTTTTCAAGCGCGCACGCTCGACCCGGTACAGTATAGTTTACAGGCGCTAGGCAATATTATTGTGTGTTGGTTCATCGAGTGCTAGGAAAACTTCTCATTTTGACATTTTTATTAATTTTTTATTACTATCGATAGGTTTAGCACACTTTCTGGAAATTGAAAAATGACACCTGGACACGGGAATCGAACCCGGTACCTTTGGCTTAGTACGTCAATGCTCTAAATACTGAGCTATCCAGGATTCGTCCCGTGCCCAGGGTTATTCTTCACTCATATTTTAAGGCAGAGCCTATGATGGAATGCGGAAATCGTCAGCTACAAGTATGTGATTATATTAATATCATGAGCTATCTATCAGATAACGTAGCCATCTTCGACTCGGTAGTTGGCTTATTGCTGCCATTTGTACAATTATTATAATTGTACGTGATTTTATACTAAGAATTAAATAGCCAAAGCTATTATTTATGCTTTTAGTGAGGATTACTCCATCTAGATATCATATTCTGAAAAGTGAAAAATGACACTTGGATAGCTCAGTGGTTAGAGCCTTGGCGTACAAAGCCAAAGGTCCCGGGTTCGATTCCCGTGTCAAGGTGTCTTTTTTCAATTTTCAGAATATGATAGGTAGATGGAGTAATCCTCACTAAAAGCATAAATAATAGCTTTTACTATTTATTATTATTATTATTAGCACCGCGTCTTACTACCCGTTCGGGTTATACGTACTTACGCTATTTTGCAATGGTAGGGTGATTGTGAGATGAAATAGAGGACCTACAGTTTAACGTGGAATCCGAACCTGTGTGGAGGCCTGGCATTCCTCACATTCACAAGTTGTGATTAATACACGTGTTTTCAGAGGTGAAGGAAGGGTTTGGCAATCAGATAAATCTGTGCCGGGACCGAGGATTGAGCCCCGAACCCTCAGCAAAGAGGTCAGCCACCTTACCCCTAGACCACCAGGTCACCGTTTGACTATTCAATTCTTATTATTAGCACACTTGCTATTAACGGCCTAATTTAATTGCTAAGATCATAGACCATGTATATATTTATATAAAACTGATATGTTAAAATACTTCAATATTATCAAAGTAGGCCTTTACAAATAAGAATCACCATTAGCGTGGAGAGAGGAGGAGAAAACCACAACAGTAAATCACTTGTTAAAACCACCCTCAACTCACTCAGCCAAAATTCGGAGCCTCCTCGTCAAAAAATAACGAGAGGTATCAGCTAATCACGCGCTCGCTCGCTCGCTCGCGCGCTCGCCAGTGTGGCCACCTAGTCGCTTACGCGCTCGCTCGCTCGCGCGCTCGCTCGCACGCTTGTCAGTCTGGCCGAACCCTCAGTGTAATACCAGAAGATTTCCAGGCGCGCGCGCGCGTGGAGAAATATATATTGTCCCTCCCCATCCCCCTCTCAGTAAAAAATGTCTGCGTGCGCTGCCGGGTGGCAGCACTTACAAACAAACGTTACGACTGTTGCAAGACCCAAAACTCTGTGCACAGAGAGAGATAGTATTGGCCAAAAAGATTGTGTCTTCTCCTGGAAACATGAATGAGATTAGAATCACTGATGTCAGTCAAAGTCAGGATGATGACATCACCGACTTCTGCAAGGGTATGAGGGGGGGGGGGAGGGACGGTGCTATTCCTGTAGACGTTGAATATCGACCGACCGGAAGTCAAGAGAAGGAGAAGGAAAGGGGGGAGAAGAGAAACACACACGTGGGGGGAAGAGAGAGAGATGAAAATGAAATCGTGCCGAAGAGAAGCTGCTACGGACTTCTAACACACCTTTTACTGAACTTTTTATTTTTATTTTATTAGCCAGAGCCCGGAATTCTTTACCTTCTCCCCCCTACTCAGTTCAAAAAAAAAAGAACAGGATTTTCTAAACAAGCGTAGAACGCACGCGCGTGCGAAGAGAGATCTTTGCCAAGTTGTGAGGATAGCAAATAAACCAAATGATGAAGAACGGTTCTAATACCATCATGGCTTATGCCGGATTATTTATTTATCTCTTTTTAAGTTACTCAGTCTTGAAAAGGGGATGCTTTTTTTTTTATTATCGTTATTTATAATGGGTCTATACAAAGATGGTAGCTCCTGAAACCATACAAATTAAACAAAACAAAAGGGTTTAATAATATGATAAAAATATATCCTTAAATTAGTTTTTTTTAATACTCTGGTATAAGATTATTCCAGACAAATTTCCATAACAAGTACAGCTAAAAAAAATTATTATTATTCTTTCCTGTATCCATACGTCAAGTAATGTGATGTGCAGATGTCACTTTCGATAGATATTATCAAAACCTATACGATAATAATTATAGCTTAAGTTAATAATAGTAACACATTGCTAATGTTGATCGCAAAGGAAAAAAAAAGTATTTCCTAAAAAGGTTATTTCTATGAAAATTGGACTGTTCATACGTCAAACTGGTCTGGTTTACCAGTAACGGCCGTAGAGATGTAAATAAAAAAGTTTCGATACTTTACTGAAATCAATTCGATCCGATCCGACCCCCCCACCCCATGTAACACATTTATCCTGAACCCCACCTCATGTAACACATTTATCCTGACCCCCACCCCATGTAACACATTTATCCTGACCCCCACCCCATGTAACACATTTATCCTGCCCCCACCTCATGTAACACATTTATCCTGACCCCCACCCCATGTAACACATTTATCCTGACCCCCACCCCATGTAACACGTTTATCCTGACCCCTCACCCCTACTCTCCAACATGTGTTACGTAAATTTTCACATCAAGAGTGAATGGCATTCCCTCATACGGAAGCTTTTTTTGTGTCACTAAAAGAAGAACTCAAATTTAACACTACTCAGAATCCATTTTAAATCCGGAATATAATAAATTATTTCAAAGAATTTTAGAACACTACTTTATTATTTTATTTATGAACATTAATATTATTTTTCAACATTATAATCTAAGAGGGTGACCTGGCGGTCTAGGGGTAAGGTGTCAAGACTTCTGTGCTCGGGGTCCCGGGGTTCAATCCTCGGTCCCGGCACAGATTTATCTGATTGCCAAACCCTTCCTTCACTTCTGACAAGACGTGTATTAATCACAACTTGTGAATGTGAGGAATGCCAGGCTTCCACCGTGGTTTGGATCCCATTTAAACTGTGTGTCCTCCATTTCATCTCACAATCACGTGCTTACATTCTTCTCCCCTCACTTGCACACTTTCTGTTATATGCTCTTCCCATGTGGTATTTTTCCTATATACTTCATTTCCATATTTTCTTTGGCATCCCCTTCTCCACCCTTATTACATGTCCATACCATCTCAGCCTTGTTTCCTCTACTATCTCATGTACTCCAACATCCTCATTACATGCCCATACCATCTCAGCCTTGTTTCCTCTACTATCTCATGTACTCCAACATCCTCATTACATGCCCATACCATCTCATCCTTGCTTCCTCTAATATCTCATCTACCTCCACTCTTTCCTAGATAACTTTATTCCTAATCCTGTCTCTCCTCGTGACAGCTAATATGCTCCTCACAAACTTTATTCCCATGGCCTCCACTTTCCTAGTTTCACATTAAATGTCCATGTTTATTCTGCACGTGTGACAATGGGTACAATTAGTACTGCAGACTACAGAGTTGGGTAAATAAAAAAACCTAATCGGCAACCAATACGGTCGGTCAAAAAACCGCATCGTGTGAACCAGCTCTTACTCTTATTCTTATCTTCTTCACTCATGCTAGGAGAATGGAATTCAAAATTGTGTTTACTAGGGTGAAAGAAAAACAAATGCCTGCCAATATGTTGATGCTATTTATCTTTCACTTTCCGCACTGTAAGCAACAACTGTGTAGCGTTCAATCTCTTTTAGGCTGTTCTTTGTTTTATAAATAGAGCCTTGTCATCACAAACTGAACAAAAGAAGCTTGTGAACCAACTCAAGTCGGTGACTACCAAGCATAAGGAGTAGAAAAGTTGATGTGCCATGTTTAGGGCGTCTATTTGTTGTAAACTCCATTCACGGTAGGAATTACTCTACGAAAGGTCTTTTTTCCTACCAATATCATACTATATAATAGCTTTCTGGTAGGGAAAAGGGCCTTTCAGAAAACAATTCCTACGATGAACAGACTTTACTATCGTCTGTCAATTGTCAAGAATCCACCTCGAAATGGTGTAAAAACTATAAATGTCCCAGAAGTAATTTATGGAATTTTAAAAAAAATGCATTGTACGAGCTATAAGCAATTTTTTTTATTGATTCAGAGCTTCGTGTTTGTAAATGTTCATCTCTACCTATATGACGTGTATTCACTGTTCTGGTTTCACCCTCGTCATGTTGGGACTTCCTGGATGGGGGGGTGGGCACCCCGTACCTCGTCCCTACACCCATCAAGTCATCGACCGCCCGGTATACGAAGGTGAGAGGCGGGAGGAGTGCGTTCCACTCCTCGAGGTGCAAGGGACTGTTGCAAGCTCGTGTTATTACTCTTACTATTATTACTACTATTACGGGCCATTGTTGTCGTTCCGGTTGATCTCCACACGTGAAGAACACGTCTCAACTGCGAGACAGTGACTTTGACTCCCTCCCTCGCTGATCGTGAGCGTGCGGAATTTAACAAAGTCCCCCCCGATAAGCGGGGTGAGGGGGGGAGGAACTATCGAGACCAGTTTTCAAGTACAGTCTGGAGGAACGTAACCATTTTTATAATGTAGTCTTTTAACCGTTTTTTATTTTATATCTTTAACCGCCTCACTGCACTTGGGTAGGGTATTATAAAGCTCAAACCAGACGTCGTATCGTGGCGTAGTTTTCTGTATTCTTCTTAAAAAAAAAAACAGTGAGATTTTGAGACTAGAGAAATTGTTTAGCCATGATTTTAAAAATCTTGAAAAAATCAATTATTTTAAAATGAAAAAAAAAAACTATTAAACTGCCCCCAAATCTGATGTCAAGTGAAGAATAACGCACCTCAATACGTTTTCTGATTCGAAAATTTTCTTGTGGTTTTCCTTAAGATGGGGTGCTAGTGAGCGCGAGTTTAGTGTATTGATTTTGCAGTTTTTATAGCATACATTTTTTTTGGCCAAAATAGATCAAATATTTATTCTATAGAAACATAGAGTTTAGCTTTTTTTGCACATGCTAATCTCAACAGTTCTTGAATGTCTGTCATGAGCATAGCAGCATTTGGTGACAAACTTTTTAAATGAAGAGAAAAAGTTGTCATTAAATTTCAGGACACCTTTGACAGATATTCAAGAAATGTTGAGATCAGGATGTGTAGAAAACTAATCTCTACGTTTCTATAGAAGAAATATTTGATTTATTTTGGCCGAAAAATGTTTATGCTATCAAAACTTAAAAAATACTCTCCTAAACTCATGCTCACTAGCACCCCCACCTTAAGCGATTAAAATATGTAGCACAACTTCCTTCGGCGGGGAAGTAGAGCCGTCGATCTCATGTCAATCGTGGAATGTAAAAGAACCCTAGAAGGTTTGTGAGAATACGCTTTCCCGGAAAATTGGTAGGCCCTTTCATGCTCGCTCATAGTCTCTCGTGTGCTGATATAATCAGTCGGTTTAGAAAGTGCACATTAAATACAATAAATAAATAAATAGTATAATAATTTCCCGGTTAATCGGCCGTGAGATGGTCTACTAAAAATATATACCAGCCGCTCTTATATTTGCCAATGTCAACACCACTAACACAGCACGTGCTAGTTTGATTTTTCCTTTCCTCTATTAAATTCTTATTTATTTGTCAATGCCAACACCACTACAAAACACAGCACGTGCTTGTTTGATTTTTCCTTTCCTCTAATAAATTCTTATTTATTTTGCCAATGTCAACACCACTACAAAACACAGCACGTGCTTGTTTGATTTTTCCTTTCCTCTAATAAATTCTTATTTATTTGCCAATGTCAACACCACTACAAAACACAGCACGTGCTAGTTTGATTTTTCCTTTCCTCTATTAAATTCTTATTCATTTGTTAATTTGGAGTTCTAGGCCTATGTACTAATTACGCTAGGATTTTATGGATGATGGAGGTTGAATATTAGGGGGAATGTACTCACATTTACGTGGGAGGGAGGGAGGAAAACCAATTAGAAAAAACACTAATTACAACCAGCTGGGATTCAAACTCCGAACTCTTGAGCTTGACCCTTCCAAATAAGACAATCGTGCTAACTCAAACCTAATTCTAACGATGGTAAGCTTTTCGTAGACCAGATTGTTCAAAATGGATTGTGTATCCAAAAAACTAAAGGTCACACATTTATTCAAACACTTGATAGAAATTCATGATCTTTTTTTTTAATTGAACCAATAATTGAAAGTTAAATGCAATAAACTAATTTATACCGCTGAATAAGGTGAATTTCCTGGCCAGATAACACGCCGACCATGTAGTTCAGTTTGAAATGAACAAAAACTGTATTTTAGAAGGATTCGTTATATGTAACCGAAATCTAGAAATGAGTCTGCGATATTGGGTGGGGGCAGAGGGGCGGGGAAATTTTGAATAGAACTGATTGCGAATTGAAAGCATGTGATCAGTAGCACACAATGATCTCGAATTAACCCATTTAAAGGTAGATTCGGGGTGAAATTGAAATGGGATTATATTCCACTTTTATCTTGCTACTATTTATGATTAAAGATAGATTCTAATTCACTGTCATGACACATGATGGAACTTATCTATTTGTGGATATTATTATGGTATATGTAATTTATTAATTAATAATTCGTTTTAGCATTGGCGCGCTTTTGGGGAGGGGAAGGGGGTTCAAACAGTCGAAAAGGGGGATATAGAGGGTAGAGCCTCCTAGCCGTCGGACGCAAATAAAATGTATGAATAATAAATACCTATAGAAGTTATTTGGAGGCTTTTATTTTTGTAATAAAGGTCAGCAATAATTGAAATAATGTCCCGTTTAAAATGTCCTTGAGTATAATGGATTAAAGTTATTGTTTCTAAAATATTTTCAAAATTCTAATTTTTAAGGCACTTTTAATATATTTTGTAATTGTGATACTTTTAAAAATATCTAGTCATAAGTCTTCTCTTTTTATTTTGGTAGCGAGTCTCACTACCCGTTCGGGTTATACGCATATGTACCAACTACGTTAATGTGTTAGGGATGAGGAGAGTTGAATTTAGATATGGTTTACCCGCATTCGCATGGTAAGGAAAGTGGGACACCATTTTTTTTTTTTAAAAAACACCCTCAGTATACCCTGACCTCCCCGTCAACAGCAGTCCGGTCTTTTGCGAGAGTGACTCCTTTAGACCGTTCGACCACCGAATCCAAGGCCGGGTCTAAATTATATAAAAGTGGCCCTTTCTGTCCAGACCACAGATTGAAGCTTTTACCGGCACCTGTACACAGATAGTTCTGATCGAACCCGGCAGACAAGGCGCTCACGTGGGGGTGAGGCTATGATGTACTTCTCGAGAAGAGAGTGCCCCCCCCCCCCCCCCCCGTTCCCTCCACCACTCGCTAATAGGGTTCGTGTAATGGTGCCCCGTCACGCTAGTCGCTTTGTTACGTATCGTATACGTGACGTTTTGGAGACGAGAGGTAACCAACCCAACTCACTACAGTCTTGAGGTATAACCGTAGACCAGGGGTCGGTCGGCGTCCTTTTTTAGGGCTCCGACAAACTTTTACATTTATCAAAGGTCCCGTGATCGCCCTAGTTTTAATTCTTTTGTTGGTGACCTGGCGGTCTAGGGGTAAGGTGTCAAGACTTCTGTGCTGGGGGTCCGGGGTTCAATCCTCGGTTCCGGCACAGATTTATCCGATTGTGCCAAACCCTTCCTTTACCTCTGACAAGACGTGTATTAATCACAACTTGTGGATGTGTGGATTGCCAGGCCTCCACCGTGGTTCGGATCCCACGTTAAACTGTAGGTCCTCCATTTCATCTCACAATCACCCTACCATTACACATTAGCGTAAGTGCGTATAACCCGAACGGGTAGTAAGACGCGATAATAATAATAATGATTCTTTTATTTTCTATACATCTTTTATTTATTTCTTACATTCAATATTTCCTCCAATTATTATCCAATTATCGACCTATTGCCGACCCTTGTAGTGGACAATATTGGGAGGTGGGGAGGGGGGAGAGATATTTTCGAGAACAGTCATTCCAAAATCAATGCTGGAAGCGGGCTAGTTTCTATTTAAATTGCAAACATAGCAAACCATGGAGGAAAGCAACACTGTTCAATAAAAGGCGAAGCATGGGAGACGAATGATTATATTTACGGAAATACACTGCATCTGAATCATTTTTGAATAAATTGAAAAATGACACCACGAGAATCGAGTCCGGGACCGACCTTTAGCTTAGCGCGCCACTACTCTACCACTGAGCTATAGTCATTTTTTTACATTCGAGTTATTGGTCTATAGGTTTATGAAATCTAGCGATATAATAATGAAAGTTACCCCCTTCGGTAGCCGCCATTGTCTAACGCGCTACTCTCGTGTCAGACTAGAATGCCGAAGACGGGGGAGATCAGGGTTCGATCCCAGTCGGGTGCGCTGAGGATGGCTTTTCCCTAAATTGTTTTCCACTCTCCCTCCACGCGAATGCGGGGATCTTCCTCTAAATTAAACCTTCCTAATCCCCAACATATTATAGTTAGTACGTAAATCGAACGGGTAGTAAGACACGGTGCTAAAAAAAGTATTAAAATAAATTAAAGTTATAGGAAACGGTACATGAAAGGTGTGAACCAGCCTTAGCCCTGATTTTTTTAGAAAGCCTGCTAATTTCATTTATAACTGTATCAAAAACTTCCAATAATACCACCTTATGGATTACTGCATAGTTTCTTTTTTACATTACTAATCTAACGGACTAATAATATAAATACAATTCTAATATTTTTATTTGCTCCACTGTGGTAGTAGGCCTATGAGTTTCAAGTTTTCAAATAATGGGCTTCCTAGGAAAATCAGACTATACGTACGGTTAATAGTCAAAAACATTGGGGAAGAAAAAATCAAAATGAGTGAGAAATACTCGTGGCTGGCTATAGATGATGTATTGTCAACAGATTTAACATTTCAACTCTTTAGCAACTGACTTGATTATGACCTTTTCATTTAAGTCAAACATTTCAAACATAATTGAATTATTTAAAAACTCAGTAAATCGAAGAGTAGATCAATCAAGTATTATTTCTGGTACTGCCCCTAAAAATCAGGGTCGAATGTTCACCTTAAGATGGGGTGGTAGTGAGCGTGAGTTTAGGGCAGTATTTTCGAAGTTTTATATCATAAACATTTATTTGACCAAAATAAATCAAATATTTCTTCTGTAGAATCATAGAGTTTAGTTTTCCGCACATGCCAATCTCAACAGTTCTTTAATATCTGTCAAGGATGTCCTGGAATTTAGTGACAACTTTTTCTCTGCGTTTAAAAAGTTTGTCACCAAATGCCGCTATACTCATGAGAGATATTCAAGAACTCTTGAGATTAGCATGTGCAGGAAGCTAAACTCTATGTTTCTATAGAAGAAATATTTGATTTATTTTGGCCAAAAAATGTTTATGATATAAAAACTGCAAAATTAATGCACTAAACTGGTGCTCACTACCACCCCACCTTAAGGTTCGGCTACACTGACAAGCGTGCGAGCGAGCGACTGGGTGGCCAGACTGACAAGCGAGCGAGCGCGTGATTAGCAGATAGCTCTCGATAGTTGTTGACGAGGAGGCTCCGAATCTTGACTCAGTGAACTGAGGGGGGTTTTTGACAAGTGATTTATCGTTGTAATTTTCTCATCCTCTCTCCACGCTAATGGTGATTATTATTTGTAAAGGTCTACTTTGATAATATTGAAATATTTTAACATATCAGTTTATATGCATGTAGATATGGTTTATAATCTTACCAATTAAATTAGGCCGTTAGTAGCAAGTGTGCTAAACCTATCGATAATAATAAAAATATCAAAATGAGAAGTTTTCCAAGCACTCAATGAACCAACATACAATAATATTGCCTAGCGCCTGTAAACTAGACTGTACTGGGTCGAGCTCGCTCCAGTCTGGCCACCTCTCATTACAACCAATGTGTTCTATTTTATATTTTAGTCGATCGCTCGCCCAGTCTGGCCGAACCCTTAGTCTAAGCACTAATATAAAGTAGTGAGGCTACCGCCTCGGTTAGCGAGAACGTATCAATCGCTGGTCAGGCCACACGGCTTAAAAATACAATGATCTGTGTCGTTTTCTGGAACCACTTCTCTATTCTGTCCTTTTTCATCAAACCTAGTCTCACAACTTCACAAATACGATTTAAAATGTCGTTGAAAATGAGCTAATGTCACATTTTCTATTACTAATACTAAGAAGATAGGGTTGAAAAGGAAAGAGCCCTGTCGGAAGAGCTGAGCGTCTCCAAGGCAGTTTCTCGCTTACCGAGGTGGTCTACACACTTTAACATTTTATAATGTACGGTATCATATAAATAGTAAGTCGCACATAAACTGTTCAGACACACACTAAAAAAAAAGTCAACACCATTAACTAGCAAGCACAGTTACTCATGAAATAGGCGACAGGAACAAAGAAAGCTGACAAATTAAGCTAAGCGAACTTTTAAGGTGGGATGGAACTGGGGATGCGAGAATTTTTTTTTTTTTTTTGCAGTTTTCATAGCAAATAATTTTTTTCGACAAAACACAATAGTGCTCTAGTAGAAATACAGAGTTTAGTTTTCTTCGCGTGTGTAATATCAACATTTGATGAATATCTGTCATGAGCACAGCGGCATTAGATGAGAAACTTTTTAAATTAAAATAAAAAGTTGTCATTAAATTCCAGGACACCCTTGACTGATATTCAACAACTGTTGATATCACCGTGTGAAGAAAATTAAACTTAAACGTTTTTACTGGAAAAATATTTTATTAATTTTGGCAAACAAGTTTTTGTTATAAAAACTACACAAGTTGAGCCCTGTAGCTCGCAATCTTTATCATCCCACCTTAAAACGAAATAAAAAAGAATAAGTGTTAGAAAGAAAATTAAAATAAGAAGCTAGTTAGTTACCCAAGATTCAAGAAGTAAAATTTTTAGTAATTAAATGTAAATAAGTGGGGGATGAAAGAAAAACAAATTAATATAAAGGGAATATGAGGTAAAGTTTTCCATCTGGCGCTCTCTAAGTCGATTAAAAAAAAAATGAAAGTGTCTGTCGGGCTGGGCTGGTTTAGGGGAGCTGTTAGCACGCTAGCCTTACTTCTCGGAAGGGAAAGTTCTATCGTTTATCTTCGGAACTGAGGGGTGATATTAGGTAATGGGGGTTTGTAATCCCAACCCTTTCCCTTTTCCTCCCCCCCTTTCCCTCAACGAATGCTAGCGTAGTTGGACTATTATTTTTAATTAAGCATCCGGGCTATCCTCATTTATTTACACTAGCGAGATAATGATGAGGAAGGAAGAATTTAGAGATGTATATCCCGAAAGGCTGAAATCTTACCTTGACGGTTTTACACGGAGAGAAAGAGTGGGGAGGAAAAAACATGCAAGGAAAAAATCACATAAGAAAAAAAAAACATACGGGATTCGAACCCCCCAACCTCGCCGTCCCCTACGAACCAGACCAAACGAGCTTCACGTTTTAGTCTGCGTGAGCAACGATGCGGGTTTCACCTTTTTATAAACATCTATAATCGACGATGGGCAAGCGGACTTGACTGCCCATGACGTGAAGATCGGGAGCTCGAATCTCAGTCAGGTTTTTTTTTGTTGAATGGGTTTTTTTTTTTCCATTCTTGCCTCAACAAAAATGCTATTAAACTTCATCTGAAATCAACCTTTCATCCCTAAACTCATTAGCGGGATTAGTATATATGCGTATAACCAAAAAGGGTAAGTAAAACGAGGTGATAAAAAACAACTATACAGTGCTTTAACAGTTCATTCCTATCTCGTGTACTGAACAAGAAAGAAAGAATAGCTCACGACTTTGACTCGCTCGCCACTTTTCCACTTTTATTATTATTATTATTATTATTATTATTATTATTCCTATTATTAGTATTATTCCTATTATTACTATTCCTATTATTATTATTCATATTGTGGTAAGGTGTCAGACTTCTGTGCTAGGGGTCCGGGGTTTAAACCTCGGTCCTAGCACAGATTTATCTGAATGCCAAACCCTTCCTTCACCTCTGACAAGATGTGTATTAATCACAACTTGTGAATGTGAGGAATGCCAGGCCTCCACCGTGGTTCGGATCCCATGTTAAACTGTAGGTCCTCCATTTCATCTCACAAACACCCTACCATTGCACATTAGCGTAAGTGCGTATAACCCGAACGGGTAGTAAGACGCGGTGCTAATAATAATAATAATAATATTATTCATATTATTATTATTCATATTATTATTCCTATTATTACTATTCCTATTATTAGTATTATTCCTATTATTACTATTCATATTATTATTATTATTCATATTATTATTCATATTATTATTCATATTATTATTCATATTATTATTAGTATTATTCATATTAGTATTATTCATATTATTATTAGTATTATTCATATTATTATTATTCATAATATTATTCATAATATTATTATTCATAATATTATGATTATTATTATTATTCATAATATTATTATTATGATTATTATTATTATTATTCATAATATTATTATTATTATTCATAATATTATTATTATTATTATTCATAATATTATTATTATTATTATTAGCACCGCGTCTTACTACCCGTTCGGGCTATACGCACTTACGCTAATGTGTAATGGTAGGGTGATTATGAGATGAAATGGGGGAACTACAGTTTAACGTGGGATCCGAACCACGGTGGAGGCCTGGCATTCCTCACATTCACAAGTTGTGATTAATACACGTCTTGTCAGAGGTGAAGGAAGGGTTTGGCAATCAGATAAATGTGTGCCGGGACAGAGGATTGAACCCAGGACCCCCAGTACAGAAGTTTCTTGACACCTTACCCCCTAGACCGCCAGGTCACCGATCCCTCTCTATTCCCCTCCTTTAACGAAGTCCACGTCTAACCTAACCCCACCTACTTAATTAGTTAGTTAATTTGAAAGTTATGCGTTATGGAAGTAGATCCCACTTCAAAAAGGGTGGAAAAGTCGCTAGCGATTAAAAATCGAAAGAAATTCTTTTTTCTGTTTATTACACAAGATGGAACAAACAAAAATAATATTTACTTAGTAATAAACTCTGAATATGTGAGTACACCAGATGGGAGGTCACCATTTTAACACCGACTAGTGAGTGAGTGATTCAATTAAGTATGTAACTTAAGTAGAGATAAATCAAGACATGTCAGAATAAAATAATATACCTATTTCGATTCATGTTTTATAATTAAACCTTATTCTTTACCTAAATTCACTAAAGAGGTGAAATAACCCTTTAAAACACCCTCAGTACACCTAGCCGGAAATGAAACCCTGACCTCCGCCTAACCAGAAAATCAAACTTTTAATGAGTTTGACGTTTAGAACGGCGGTCTCACCAGCACGGATGGTAATCAGATCAAATACATAATTCCAATCATGTCTTGAGATTTGTACATTTAAAAAATAATTATAAACCAAACTAGAGATTACATTTTGATTAGGGGTCATTTATAAACCACGTAACATTTATTCTGACCTTTTTTTTTACCCCCCTCCCAAGGCCGTAGCCGGGGAGAGTATTTGGGGGTTCAACCCCCCTCCCCCCAAAATTTAAACAATATCAAAATTAAGAGACAACTACAAATTAGGGGGCAGTGTTACCATAAATAGCACCTCAGAAAGCTTCTAGCGGTGTTTAATATTTATAATTGAACCTAGCCTCTGGCAGTTGGGGGGAGGGGGTTATGATGCCAATCAAAAAACCTTCAGATAGCTTCTAGAACTGTTTATCATTTAGAATTTTTTCTAACTTCTGGTAATTGGGGGATGTGCCCATCAAACCCCCCTTGAAATTATTGGCTGGCTACGGCCTTGCCCCCCTCCTATCCTATGTAACACCCAAGTAGACATTTAGCCTGACCCATTCCCCCCCCCCCCTCCCCTTAACTTGTGTTACGTAGCTTTTCACATCAAGAGTGAATGTCATTATTTCATAAGGAAGCTTTTGTGACACTAAAAGCCGACCTCAGCTATAACACAAATTAGAATCAGAAATTAACTATAAGTACAGTAGCCCCGTGGCTTCTTTGGTGCTGACTGACAGCTCACAGCTGACTTATGACGGCTTTGAAAAGCTACCAGACCAAATTATGTATCCCTTCGCCGAACCATATGATCTGCAAAAAAACATGTCTTTAGCAGTTGTCACTTCTGACAGTCAAAATTTAGGTATATACCTAAATGTTGACTGTCAGAAGTCAGCTGTGAGCTGTCAGTTAGCACCAAAGAAGCCATGGGGCTACTGTATGTTAACTAACGGTGACGATATGATCAATAATATTTTTACAACATTGGAATCCAAGGTGGGGATGTAGGGAACGCGAGAAAAGGTCACTGTTTTTTTGCAGTTTTATACTAAAGCACCTTTTTTTTTTTTTTGACAAAATAAATAAAATATTGCTCCAGTAGAAACGAATAGTTTAAATTTTAATCAGCTGGTGATATTAACAGTTGTTGAATATCTGCCAAGGCTGTCCTGGAATTTAATGACAATTTTTTCTGTTAATTTAAAAATTTTATCATCTTATGCCTCTATGCTCTTAAAATATATTCAACAACTGTTGATATCAACACGTGAAGAAAATTAGACTATGTTTCTACTGGAGCGATATTTGATTTATTTTTGACCATAAAAGTTTTGCTATAAAAAACCGGAAAACGCCTGGTATTTTCTTGCTTCCCCTATCTTCCAACCTTAGGTATTAGATCTGTGTTAACATACAGTAGCCCCATGGCTTCTTTGGTGCTGTTGACAGTTCACAGCTGACTTCTGACAGTCAACATTTAGGTATAAACCTAAATTTTGACTGTCAGAAGTGACAGCTGCTAAACACATGTTTTTTTTGCAGATCATATGGTTCGGCGTAGGGATACATAATTTGGTCTGGTAGCTTTTCAAAGCCGTCAGTCAGCACCAAAGAAGCCATGGGGCTACTGTAACTCTGATGTACTCACCATGTAGAGACATTAGAGTTCCCCCTGTCTACAGCGTTACGTGGTTTATGACTAACCCCATATCCATACATTTTACTGTTAGGAGGCAATAATTTTTTCTTAACGGAATATAGCGTTTTAAAAAGTAAAATAGTGTTTTGGGGAAAAAAACGCAACATAATGATGGGAAGTTTACCACATTGAACAAAAAAAGATATTTTAAAACAAAACTTTCTCCCCCCCCCTCCCCCCAAACTATGAAAATCACACAAAGCACACATCACATAGAAACAAACTAAAGAGAGAAGCCGCGATTTGACCCGCTAATTTCAAAGATTTTTGGGTCAGAGGGGGAGCCAACAAATAAACTGCTTTTTTTTTTTAATTTAAAAAAAAACAGTCCATATTTACCTCTTTTTGTATTTGACTGCGGGCGAACTTTTTCTTCTGCCTTGCTATTTCATTATAATTAACTATTATAGGAGTGAGTTTTGGAGCGATAATGGCAGTGTGACATTTTTCAGGTTTTGGCATTAGTTCCCAGATGGTGGGCCGGAGAGAATTTTGGGCAGAAGCCGCATTCAGTGGCGAATCTAGAAAAAAAGGTTCGGGTGGCAAATTTCAATATGATAAAAAAAAATGGGGGGAAAACTAGATTTTAAGTACTACTCACAACATAGATGATTTATTATAAGACATTTTACTTTATCTACTACATTTATTATTTATTACATTTTATTAAATGAGAAATTACGTTTTTAAACAATTTATAACTGAACACGATAGAAAACTTCACTTTGCCGAGTGAACAAAATTATTTTACCTTTAAATAAATATGTACGCGAGTCTTTATAAATACTAAAATCGTAAAATAAATATGAGAAACAATTTGTCTAGACCATGAATTTCCAACTGGTGGTCCACGGTGCCTTTTTATGTGGCCCACAAACTTTCTTGGTAAAGTAATCTACTGTAGTAAATTGGATGTTTTTACTCGAAAGACGGAGTTTTTAAGTTAAGCGGGGAAAATACATGAAAGCTCCAACTGATACTCACTGAGTAACAAACTTAATTACTTGAGTCCTATTTCCTTCCATCGCCTTAGCAGATTACGACGCAGACCTCCACTACACTCGTGTATTCAATTGTGGCTGTCAGGCACTTTAAGTTGGAAACCCCTGGTCTAGACCAAAAGAGATTTTAAAGTGGCTATCACCTAAAATTGTGTTTTCCAAACTTTCACCAGTCACGTATCGCCATGCACTTTAACTTTTGGAGAAATTTTTTCCCCAACTCTGGAAAAATGTTCCAAAAAATGTTAATTTAGGAAAATTTTCAAAAAATGTTCAAAAATTTCAAAAAATTTTAATTTCGGAAAATTTTCAAAAAAAATTCAAAAATTTCCATTTCAGAAAATTTTCAAATTTTTTTTCTGGGGAAAAAAATTTGCTTTTTATACTACTTACACTGAAGCGATAGTAGCGATTGCAATACTCCTCTCACACTCTCGTATAGATTACAGCGCTTAGTGGTTGAATGTGTAACTAACTTCAGGTCTGATGTAGACCAGAGACATGATAATATTACGATATGAAAATTTTAATGAAAAATTGGTCATCTCTAACTGCCATTATTTGTTTTTTTACATTTTGCGCCTCCCTTTCCTCCAATAGTCGCACAACCTACTATTTTGTCGGCTTTATGTATATATTTAGGAATAAGCCCTAGGTACCGCTTCGCTCCCTCCCTTATTTAAAAGGCCGCAAGACACCACTGTCAAAAATTTCATTACTATTGACATCACGTCTAATCCTGAATTTTATTACCATATTTACTACTATAGAAAAAGAGGATTAATCAAAACTAAGTGGTACGCGCGCCAAAAAAGTTTGGAAAACACTGGGCCACAAGATAAAAGTTCAATTTCGAGTTTTAGAGAGTTTATGGCGGGGAATCAAGAAAGTGGAGAGTTTAGAAACTTAAACACCAATCAATATGTAAGCTTATATAAAATCCATAAATATGTAAACTTACATAAAATCGATCAATTTGTAAACATACATGCTCGACTGCAAATATAAATAAATTACACATTCACATGCAACCATAGCAACAAAAAAAAAGTTTAAATCAGTTTTGAATTATATAGTTTAAATTTAGAATACCTTTTTTTTTATCACCGATCTTACTACCTGTTCAGGCTATACGCATATACATGAGCATTACTTTAATGGGGTTGGGATGAGGAAGGAGGCATTTTAGAGGTAATATAACCGCATTTGCGTGGAAAGAGAGTGGAAAACAATTTCAAAAACAATCAGAGAACCGATCAGGATTAAAACCTTGATTTCCCCGACTTCAGCAGGCCAGTCTAACACGAGAGTAACGCCTTAGAACATTCGGCCACTGAAGTGGTTCTTGAAATACTTGAACTTCTTGTTTTTAGGGGTAATAAAAACTGAGGCCGCCTTCGGCAAATCAGTCAGTTTCCAAGGTTGGTAGTCGCCGGTCAATGGTTCAATTCAGAGTGGCTCTTTTTATATTTGTGTATTGGTTCGTCTAGTTCAGCGTTTCCCAAACTGTGGTACGTGTACCCACAAGAGTCCGCGAAAAATTTCAAGGGGTACACGAAGTAGCACTTAAGTTTGTTTTATTATTTTCTTGCACCGCGTCCCGCTAACTCTTTAGGCTATGTACTAAAGACGCTAATGAGTTATAAATTAGGAAGGTTAAATTATAAAGTAAGTGTACCGCATTTGCGTGGAGGAAGAGTGGAAAACCACACTTTGGTTAGGACATGGCCACGAAAGGGGTACGAGACTTGCGAAAGTTTGGTAAACACTGTTTCTATTCTATACCATGATTTTGGTGGTCCTTTCTGGTGTGTAAGGCCTTTGATCCTACCAAAGTACCACTATAGAGTAGGATTCTTGTACGAAATAAGGCCTTACAGAACGGGCTTTCTAACAAAAATCAGGGTATAACTGATATGTTAAAGTTCCTGCCGCTATGGGTGAATGTTAAACTAGGTTAACTAGGCTTTTTTTTAAGGCACGTGTTTTTTTAAGCGGTAACCGAGCGGTCTAAGGTGTTAGATTCGTAATACATTTTGGTTACAGTTGAAATATGGCTCGTGTATCAAATCCGGTTAATGTGCACTGGGAGGCGTTTTCTCTGTGATCTTTCTCAACCCTTCCACACAAATGCAGGTGCATTTTCCAATAGATACTCTCCTCATCCGCACTCTTTAAATTAAGGTTTTAACAACCCGGTTGTGGTTCACAATTCGGATTAAAAATAAGCATTTGTTGATATGACTTTAAGTTTAGATAGAAACACGTTTCCGTGGTCGAATGGTCTAAGGCGTCACTCTCGCAGTAGAATAGACTGCCAATGAAGGGGGTATCAGGGGTTCAAAATCTGTTTGGGTGTACTGAAAAGGTGGTTTTATCTAAATGGTTTTATATTCTCCTTCCACGCAAGTGCGGGTACACTTCCCCTAAATTCAACTTCCTCCTCATCCCTAACACATTAGTGGTATTAGTACATAGGCGTACAACTCGGATGGGAAGAAGCGGTGCTAAGAATAATAAAAAACCTATTGTAACTTTTAGAGATTAATTTAAACAAACTAGATTTGGTAAAAACTTTTGCAGACTATTGTACGCATCAAAATGTTCGTGAAACTAAGACGAGAGAATACAATGGGGGGAAGAATAGTGGAGGGAAGGGGGAGCACTTGCAACACGACATCGAAAATCGATCATCAAAATATTAAGGCCCTTTGTCATCGGCTTTCAAGCCCCACACAAGACGACCTTCAAATTACAGGGTGATAAAAAACCACAAACTTAACCCCTCACCCCTCAAAGCCACAATACAATGAGAATCTGGGCCAGATTAGTGTTGGGAGGGGGATGGGGAAGCCGCCCACTTGACAAGGGCTTCTGAAAAAAAAAAAGACCAAGCACATTTTTTATTACAACTATTTTATTTTAAATGTTAGATCTTAAAGGTTTTTTTTTATAAAATAGTTCTTTGAAAGTGCATTATAGCTCGAACGGGTATTAAGACGCGGTGCTAAAAAAATGGAGGATAGTCAGGACGAAACACGAGAAGAAAAAAAAAAATTACGATATATCCATCAATCATTATGATCAATATTTATTTTGTACCCCTAGGCCGCGTCAACATAAAAAGGTTCGATTTTTTGGGAAAGACTTAAAATTACGATATAATTTATTTTTACTTTCTCATATCAAGAGAAAGTATTGTAATTGTAAAATTTTACTACCTCGAAGTTATGATGAATTTTTAAGTTTTTGCGTGTGTCCAAACAAAAAAGAAAAAGTGGATATTGTCTGTCTTCGACCACATCTCTGAAAAAGTTTGATGGATTTTATTCAAACTTTAAATCTATATAATGTTATAGGGCAATACCTCAGCCGATTGATTTTTATTTTTGCCCTAATCCTCAAGTTAAGTGTAGTTTACTGATGAGTGTTTTATTGAATTTCAAAATTTTAGAAAATGGCTTTATAGATTTTGTTTAAAATAGATAATTATGTGGGGAGTATTTGACCTTCCAAATACTCCCCACTTGGGTTTTGAGTAAAAATTCGTTTTAAGGTGGTTTACTGACTAACCGACGGCTTTTTATCTGAATTTTTTTTTTAAACGCATAAAAATTTGGTGCAAAATGGGTATCTAAAGTTTTTTACATTATAAATAATTATTTATAGAGACCTATATATATATATATACCTATATAAATATATATGTTTAAAAAATCATTTTATAGTAGTTTATTGATGAATAATTTGTGTAAAATTTTATTTTTTAAAAATAACTGTGTAACGATTTTGTTCAAAATTGGTATCAGGGGACTATTAATTTTTTTATATAATAAATAATAATTTAATTTTTATAAAATAAATTAATTTAAGGGTAGTTTACTTACGAAAAATAATAAAGAGAAATGTAAATTTTTCAAAATTGGGTTCGAAGTTAGAATTTCAAAATGGGTATCTTGGAATTGTTTTTCATGATAAATAAGAATGGTACGTTTTTATTTTTATAGATTAAACATAATTGTAAGCGTAGTTTACAAAAAAACTTTTTTGGAAAATTTTAAATGTGTTAAAAAAAATTAGAGCAATTTGGATTGAAAATTATATATAAAGAGAGTTTATTGTGATTAACAGGGTGATGTGTTTGTTTTTACGAGGAAAACTTACTTGAGGCTATTTTTATGTTATTTGTGACCGCACACAAGAAAGAATGTAAAAATGATTGCACCTTAATGAGGATAATTGACCGCCATTTCTGAAAGACTGACGCTCCAAGACTGGTAATAAAAGATAAAATTACCATTCCCGAAGCTATTTACGCACGCACCTGCAGCCTAGTTTCCATTAAGGCAATGTTTCTCAACCCGCGGTATGCATACCACCAGGGGTACGTGATATACCACCCCAGTTTTATTTCTCATAAAATATTCTTTTTATGACATTTAAGTTTGATAAAAAATTAAAGTATTTTTTGACTTTATGTGGACTTTTTTTTTCCTAGCCTTTATTTCCATGTGAAACGGCTTTGTGTCGCTTAGAGTTAGAGTTTTTTTTTAAATCAGCGCGTCTTACAATCTGTTCAGTTTATAGGCATACTCATTTATGATAACTACTCTAATGAGGTAGAGATTAGGAAGGAAGCATTTTAGAGGTAATTCACTCGCATTTGCGTGGAAGGTGAGTGAGAAACTATTTAGGAAAAACCACCCTCAGTAGATCCAAACGGGATTCGAACACTGATCTGCAGTCCAGTCTGGCACGAGACGCCTTAGACCATTCTGCTTTACTTTTTTTTATTAGCACCGCTTCTTACTATCCGGTCGGGTTATACACTTACGTACTAATTACGCTTATGGTTTTAGGGGTGGGGAAGGTTATATTTATAGGAAGTTTACTCGCATTTGCATGGAGGGAGAATGGAAAATAATTTTGAAAAAAAACACCCTCAGTCCAACCGAGATTCGAACCTCAATCTCCTCGTCATCGGCATTCTAGTCTACTGCGAGAGTAGCGTCTTAGACCATGCGGCCACCGAATCTGGTTCTACACACAATGAACAGTTTTCGAATATCTGTCTTGGACATTAAGTCACATTTTAACACTTTTTTTTTAAACTCAAGAGATAAAAAAGTAATGTTTATATTCCATTATGCGCGATGCCCATTACCAATACTCAAGGACTGTTCAGATGACATACATATAGAAAATTGACTACTAATTATTGAAGCGATTTTTAATTTATTTGGCAAATATATTTTTTATGAATAAAATTTTTTTTAATGCTTCCCGGCCTTAGCTCATGTTCCCTTCTTACCTTAACCTAAGTCTATATCAAACTTATTTTCGTAGCTAACCCGACAGTTATTCTTTACTAAAAAGAGCCAATTATTTATGAAATTTCACTAAAATATGAATTTTAGAAGAGATTATACACAATATTTTGCTGCTCTATCAAAAATAAGTTGCATATTAATTATTTGAACTTTCCTATATCATGAAAATGTCACGAACCAATAATTTTGATGTGGTATTTTTTTTCTTTGTTATGTTGATATCCCTAAAATCGGCCTTCTTATAGGTTTTAAAAAGTTTTAAAGACAATTAAAATGAATCCACATTATATCCTCCACAAATATTTTGTTTCTAGGTAAATCAATTTCAGAAAAATGTCACAAGTGTCACACCCGTAACAAAAATTATAGCTACCTAATTTGTAAACTTAAATAATAACCTGATCAAAACTAGTAAAGTAATAATCTAATAATGTAGCTTGTCAAGATTAATAGTTAAATTATATTTAAAGTGAATAAATAATGGAAATAAACACGGACAGATTTTTTTTTCACACCCCTAACACAATGAGACCCCATACATTTTAAGGGTAGATAATAAGTTAAATGACTAAAATTCTACAAATTTTGTATTTAGTTTCATAAATACGGTAATTAGTTATTTCTATCCCATTTCATGCAAGTATGACAAAATTACTTTAATATTACATTAAGGTAGTATGAAATATAGTTTTACATATTATAGTAAAAAAAGAGACCAATATTTAAATAATAGGACTACAATGTACATTTTTTTCATAAAATTGCTCATACTAGCTTCTAAAAATGTTAAAATACTGTAATAGTTTGTTTAAAAAAATCTATATTTTATGACTATGTTATTTCTGATTGGAGTGATTTAGTAAAATAATGTGTATTACTATTTAAAAAACTCAAGCTACTATAAAAAATTATAGATCTGTTTTAGTATAACAATAAACAAATATGTTTTCATATTAATTAAAGTTTACAATTTGTTTACAAATATTTTATATTAGTGTTTCTATTTATAAATACGTGCACTAGAAACAAAATTTATAGCTGGGTGGTATAAAAGTTTTAACACATCATTTAAATTTAGTCCACATTTATAAAAAATTAATAAAAATGAATCAAACGTCTTACCATATAAATGGAAATAATTCACACTTATATTTGAAGTATTCTTGTAACAAGCAATAAAAAAAAAAGATCAAGCCCCCAATCCTTTTAACTTGATTTTTTTTTTTAACATTTAACACAAAACACCATACTAACTTTTTTTGTCCTTAGGTGGCAGGAAATAGATCATTTACTTTTGACTTCCATCACTAACATATATGTCACAAATACCACGTGAGAAGACAAGAGCAATGTGTACTTTGATATCACAGATGCCTGCCAGGTAAAAAAAAAACAATAACAGAAGAAGAAGCTTACAGCCTGGCCCAGCCAGAGCTCGGTTTGGCTACGAGCGCGCACGATGTTAGCCGAACGTAAATTATAGGCGTGATGTATGCTTTGAAATAGTATTGTTGGAAACATTCTATTTTTACCCTTCACCAATAATGCAACATAAATGAGCAACACATAAGCTTAAAATATCAAAGTATACTTAACGTGAGCTTGAAATACAAGTTAAATACATATTAAGGAGTATGCAACACTTCACATCGGAACTAATTTATAGTAAACGGCATTTAAATATAATATGTAAGATGTTAAATCATGTAACAATGGGATTATTGTTCTCGGTTTTCACGCATCGCGTTTGTTGGAACTAATGTAAACAATAAGGCTTTTAGAGCCATCTATAGACTGACAGTAGAACTTGAACTAGATTTTGTAGTTTCACATATGGAGGGTAGATGGCGGAAACATCAACTCCAGTTGTTTACAAAGCATTATTTTAAAAGTGTAGTCCTCAAAAATGTACATAAAATTGAAGGTTGATAAAATGGGACAATTTAACATGGGTATTATGCAAATTTTAAAAAAAGGCATATTAAACAGTTAAGCTCTCTTAACTAAGAATGTAAAATTAATTACGATCAAATAAACCAGTACAATCGGATTATAAGATAAAGACTAGGTTGTCACGCAAAGGGGCGTATTTGAATTAAAAATACACACAGCAACATCCGTAGGGTTCGTGTACACCTCATCGATCCATTTTACCCCTCGCTTTGCCAACAAGTACATTACTCCCGTAGTACATCAATATGCCGTCAAAACATTGCCTTGCTAGACAACGCGGCGCCAATTTTCAACCACTTGTTTCGTACATATTCGCTGAAGTATTAATAGAATTATATTTATTAAAAAGAATAGTAAATACTATTAGAAAAATTAAATACAATAACTACGCATACTTTTTCTATTTGAAAAATAATATTTTTCGATAATATGCCTCCTACCTGATTCGTATTTATGAAAACGTTCTAATGGAACACTATTTATGTATTTATTTATTTACGTTTCTTTTTGTATTGTATGATGTTTAAAAATTACTGTGTTAGGTCTATATGCAACAATAAGCTTATAATGAAATGAAATCAATAAATATAATTATATAGTTATCCATATTAAATTGAAAACAAAAACAAAGAAATTGTGTTTCCAATAATGTTAACATAAGAGTACAGATTCAGTATAACTTTTCAAACTTTGACTTTAGTTCTGGAAATGTGTCGCGTTTTTTATGTATATAAAATAAACAAATATATCACAAACCATTTTATTACAAGTGTTAGAAGCATCGTTGCCCCATTGGCAAGTGTTAGTGCACGATTGTGTTCTTATAACTATGTTTAGTAAGCATAGTAGTTCAAATAAGTTGAGAAGCTATTTTATTTTATGCCTGCTTACCAATCCATGTTTAGCACTTTATTATAACTTTTTCATTGTTGAACAACACACAAGTCTTATTCCCAATGACACAATAAACAAAAACACTTTTTAACACACATTTAGTTAACACACATACACGCGCGTTCTTTCAAATGTCTAGGATTTTGATCTGTTACTGAGCAGTGAGCACGATCAAAGTATCCCTTCTCCCCGACCCTTCACTTGTTTGGTAGATGTGGGGCGACTTCCCCTCTTCGCACGCTTTCGTTTCTCTTTCCCCTCCGTAGCGTTCCTAGCACGGCTATAACAAGACACGCGCCATCTATTACTGTAGGTTCGAACTACACACGTAACGGCCAACCAAAATAAATCAGCGTTCCTGAAGAGGAAATAATTGTCAACGTCTCCTAGAGATCTTCCTCGGAATAAACTAACTACTATATTCACAGATAAATATAATTATTTTTCAACTAAATTTAAAATAAAGTAAATGTTATTTAGTGCCAGCGCGAATTTAAAACTCTTATAGCGAAATATATAGGACACAATGTAGTTGCCAATCTAAAATGTATATAATATAATTATAAATAATAAGTATTATGATTTGTCCTCGACTGTACTGGCCGCCTTAGCGAATTAAAAAAAAGAGTTAAATCTCTCAAATGCACTACATAAATTAATATATATTTGCGCACATCATATTATAGTAAGATTCTTAACTGTCATTGTTGATAGATCTTCATAATATTTTAAACTATCTCCTAGTGTCTATAAAGTTAAAATAAGCATAATGCTATTAATTGCAGTAGCTAAACATTACGTTTTATTCTAAAAGACTTAACTTATTGTTACTGTGAATGTACAATTCAATAAATTACCATTAGTTTATTTTTAAATTTAACCTATAAATTAAAATCACTGGTATATTTTAATCTCACCCATATAAATGGTGTTGAATTATATGAAGAATAATTGTTTTTTCCATTTTCAAGGTCAAAAATGTTGCTTACCAATACAAGATAAGTAAGTTATTTTTTCTACTGTAGGCCTACGTCTTACTACCCGTCCAGGCTATCCACAGATTTATAATAATAGAAGCATTTGATGAGAAACTTTTTAAATTAAAAGAAAAAGTTGTCATTAAATCTCAGGACAGTTCCTGTATTATGATGTCACAACTAGACAACACCTCATTTGTTACTGGCGCGCGAACTTATGGGTTTTTAAAGAGTCTAAGATTTCATTAGCTAACACGGCGCACCCTCCTTCATTCAGTGGCGCAACAAGAAATAATTTATTTTTGGGCATGGGGATTAGAGGGGTACTCCTACCTATGGTGGATCGTGGTGAGAGGGGATAAAGAATTTTAATTTACAATTGAATAATTCTTGAAGCAATTTAAATTTTTCTAAAATTTACTATTGAGGCTGTAGGTGTGATATTTATAAGAATTCAATATGCTAACATATTATACATTGAGGAGGAATACAAAAGGTTTTTGTTTGGGTAGGTTTGCCCCCCCCCCAAAAAAAAAGATTCCCCCCATTCCCTATTCTCAGTACTCTGATTAAGACCCTGATGGTGTTAATATGATGCATTTTATAAGACTTATATATAATTATAAGAAATTATACTTTTTGTATAAAGGGATTTATCTGATAGCTAAAAAAGCGACTATTATAATTATAGTTAAATAATACCATTGTTGACCTCCGAAATATGTGTTTGTATTTTCTAAAAGGTATTTATTATAACAATTGCACGTGTAGTAAAGCCCAGCAACAAATCACACACCTTTTGTGATTTTTGTGAAAATCTACAGTCTAAGGCTACGCCTACAACTGTTGATTTTAATTTTTAACGTTAGCATTGTATTTAACTTGTGTTTAATGGGGAAAATGCTAGACTTGGTGAAACCTGCAATTCTTAATAACTATAAAACCAATATTGTTGAAAATCTTCCACCATTTTGTCATAGTCATATTAATCACTCAGTCGTATTTATTGAAATTTTGCTACCAAATCCCTAAAACTTGAATAAGTTTTTGATATTTTTTTTTTGTATTGTTCAACTATTGAGGTTAAGTCCCTAAAAATCTTTTTTGGGTGGGGGGGGGGGAATGGGGAAGCTCAGGGAGGGGCAATAAATTGTTGAGTTCTGAAAATACGGTAGTTTTCGTACAAAAAATAAAGGTCTCAAAATAATTCAAACGTGGTAGGCACCGCCTTAAGAGCTTTTTTTAAAAAACTTTACCACTTTTTTTAATACATCGGTAAGCTTAACATAAAAGCATATATGCATTCACCAATTAACGTATCATTATATAATTTTTTGACTCACTTCAGTGAACAAATGGTCTAAGGCGTCACTCTCGTGTTGGACTGGTCTGCTGATGACGGAGTTGGAATCCCGGTCGGTCTATTGTGGGCGGAAATATAATAGTATATAATTTGCCAATTGTCGGTAATTGAAGTTACGAGAAAATGGCCTAACCTATTTTGACAAATACGTACTAATTTTTTTGGTTATGAGTTCAGGATGCCAGAAAAAATAATATCTTCCAATACAACGAAAAACTGATTCTCCTAGCGAATTTCCAGCTTTTTTGTTCATCTGTACAGTCATTATTTCTTTACATGACCATGAGTATCCTTATTTGTGAATGATTGTACATTGGTAAATAAAATATTTCTCTTTGGTTAAGAATAATATCTCAATTTCTTACTTAAATGTTATGGATCAACAAAGAGAAAAAAATAGGGAAAAAATTGTTTACTAGACCAAATAAATCAATTATTATAGTAGGTTAAAAAGTTATCAATTTGTTTGCATTGTTGCTTTTTCTTATTCCTTATCCTTATATTTGCCTCTGGTCACAAAATGGCCGTTATAATATCCGTTTCGTGCATATCTTTTACCAATGTTCTTTCAATCGAGGGAATTAATTTACTAGACTGGGGAGTAATTTTTTATTTGTTATTGAAATGTTTTTATCGTTAGGTAGCATTTAAATCAACAATATTGACCATGATTCGCATTTAAAAGGATAAGTAGTCAATAATTTAGCGAAAATATTTTACTACCTTTTGTTTCGCGCATTCAATTCATCATAGTTTTAAAATCAATGTATGTTTCATTGTTTAGTCTTCATAAAATATAATGTTAGTTGATCTATTCTTCACGATAGTTCTTTGTATAAATCATCCTGGAAAAATACGCAAGCAATAATTTTATCATTCGAAACACAATCCTTTATTTTGATTTTGGTAGAAATAACGGTAGAAGTTAGTTACTAAAGTTACTAAAACAATTTTAATGTGTTCATATATCAAGTCATGTTATCTGCAGCTGTCACTTTTGATAGATATTATAAATACTATAACTATCAAAATAATAAACTATAATGTTACCAATGTTGGCCGCAAAGAAATATGTTTGAATTCTTTCTATTGTTCTTTCAACCAAAATTAGGCTATAGTTGTGTGTGTACAGTAGCCCCATGGCTTCTTTGGTGCTAACTGACAGCTCACAGCTGACTTCTGACAGTCAACATTTAGGTATATACCTAAATTTTTACTATCTGAAGTAACAGCTGCTGAACACATGTTTTTGCAGATCATATGGTTCGGCGTAGGGATACATAATTTGGTCTGGTAACTTTTCAATGCCGTCAGCTGTCAGCTGTGAGCTGTCAGTCAGCACCAAAGAAGCCATGGGGCTGCTGTAGATGTGTAGAATTTGTTGAAAAAAATTAAAAAAATGGTTGTTTTTTTTCAAGTCATGACTGTACATTTCAGGGAAAAGGGGGTTTGTGTGTCGTATTCTCTCTTGTGTGGTTTTTACTCACCTCTGTTATAATTAGCGACGAGACTCGCGCGCGCGTGTGTGTGTGTGTTTGTGTGTGTGTGTGTGTGTGTGTGTGTGTGTGTGCGCGCGCGCGCGCGCGCGCATCTCGTAGTCATCGCTTGCAGCGGATGTTTGGATGCTCTTGAAATAATAGGGAGTTTGTTTGATTACTTTATTTATTTCCCCCCCCAAACCACAGCTTCACCCACAACTCTTGGAATGTGTCATCGAAATTCTGACTCGAACATAAAATAGTTGGATCGTCTTTAGAACAACATTTCGGAGAATTAAAATAAAAATCGACAAAAGGTTATGGTGTCTTTGAGAGCGGCTGGTGGGGGGGGGGTTATTGTATTTACATTCTTAGTGCGTTTAATTAATGATGTACCAGCTTCGGTGGCCGAATGGTCTACTCTCGCAGTAGACTAAACTGACGATGACTGGGAGATCGAGGTTCAAATCTCGGTCGAGTGTATTGAGGGTTTTTTCCCCCCAAAACGGTTTTCCAATCTCTCTCTATGAAAATTTGGGTTAACTTCCTTTAAATATATAACCTTCCTAATCCCTAAAACCATTAGCGTAATTAGTATATGAGCGTATAACCCCGAACGGGTAGTAAGACACAGCGCTAAAAAAACCTGTCGTTATTGGATGTTCATAATATTGGTGCAAGGTCTCCTTTGGTCTAAAAGTTTGGGAATCCCCGCGTTAGACCATGGACCCAGAAGCGGGTAGGTAGAACGAAAGTAAAAGCATGTAAGATATATTATTATTATTTATTAATAACTATATTTCTTTCCTCACAGGTGAACTAAATACATAATACGCTGTCAATGAATCAAAACCTGTTCCAGCTCTTGTACAGAACGTATGGAGCATTCGTTGTATGGTTGTCGGTCATTCTCTGTCCTCAGTCGATAGTTCTGTGTCATCAGTCAATAGTTCGTGTGTCATCCGATATAAAGTTGGGCAGAGAGCAAGACCAACAAGGCCAGCCAATAATTTCGGGGGTGAGGGGGTGGGGCACATCCCCCAATTGAGGAAGAAAAAATCGAAATGATAGACAGTTCTAGAAGCTATCTGAATTGTTTTTTTATGGTAACATAGTCCCCCCCCCCCCCAAATGCTGAAAGCTAGGATACATTCTAAATATTAAACACCTTCTAGAAGCTCACTCTGAGAAGTGCTTTTTTGGTAACACAGCCCCTAATTTGTACTTGTATCTTAATTTTTGATATTGTTTGAATCATAAATAAAGCCATATATATTTTGTTCATAAAATTTCAGGGGGGTTTGAACCTCCAAAACCCCCCCCCCCAACTAAGGCCTTGGGTATCACTCATAAAATATTACAGAATCGAAGGGTCTTTTTTTTTTTGCTTATTTTTATCTAAAAAAATAAATGTCTAATGTATGAACCGAGATTCAACGTGATGCGGACATGTGTACGACAACCTATAAGAGCTCATCTCACATCCGATTAACCGGGGTATAAGATGCGCTACTACACTCGAAACGTAAAATGTTTCAAACTGCGGTTATAAGAGTCTTTCACTTTACAACAATGAAATTATTTATTAAGTGTTTTAGTACCGCATCTTACTACCCGTTCGGGTTATACGCTTAAGTACTAATTACGCTAGTGGACTAGGAATGGGGAAGGTTGAATTTAGAGAAAGTGAATCCACATTTGCGTGGAGGGAGAGGGAGAAAACCACCCCAGTTCATCCGAGCAAGATTTGAACCTCGATCTCCCCGTCCTCGGCAGTCTAGCTCAACAAGAAACTAGCGCATTAGCTAACTACGCCACCGAGGCGGGTGCATATGTACTAATAACGCTGATATGTTAGGGATGAGTAAGGTTGAGTTTAGAGGAGGTGTACTCACATTTGCGTGGAAGGAGAATGGAAAACCATTTAATTATTTATTATTATTATTACACCGCGTCTTACTAACCGTTCGGGTTTACGCACTTACGCTAATGTGTAATGGTAGGGTGATTGTGAGATGAAATGGAGGACCTACAGTTTAACGTGGGATCCGCAACCACGGTGGAGGCCTGGCATTCCTTACATTCACAAGTTGTGATTAATACACATCTTGTCAGAGGTGAAGGAAGGGTTTGGCAATCAGATAAATCAGTGCCGGGACCGAGGATTGAACCCCGGACCTCAGCACAGAAGTCCGACACCTCACCCCTAGACCGCCAGGTCACATAACAATTTAATAAAAATCTGATTTTCCACTTTCCCTCCACGCAAATGTGGGTACATTTGCTCTTAAATTCAACCTTCCTCGTCCCTAACACATTAGCATTATTAGTACTTAGGAGACGATGACGGGAAGATCGAGGTTCGAATCTCGGTCGGGTGTACTGAAGATAGTTTTTCCAAGATGGTTTTACACTTTCCCTCCACGCAAATTAGGGTTACACTTTCTCTAAATGTAACCTCCCTAATCCCAAAAATCCACTAGCGTAATTAGTACATAAGCGTATAGCCCGAACGGGTAGTAAGACGCGGTGCTAAAAAAAAAATATCTGCCCAAATAAACAAACTTGCTCTCAGGACTGATGCATGTGAGTCCCCATACGCTACAAGTGGGGCGCTCGGTGGATGGGGTACACTTGAAAGTAGACACACACACACACACACACTTAAAATAAGTGCAACAAGATCAAACTGACCGTAGAAAAAATACTACGCAGGCAAAAAATATTGGTTGCTCCATTGAACCTTTAAAACTAAATTCACACCGACGACTTAATGAAAGGGGGACTACTTCAGTGGTATTGGGGTAAAGTGCTCGCTTCAAGACCCGATGCTCGTGGGTTCAAACCAGCCGGGGTCGACGAGTTTTCCTTATGCGATAACAATCCATAGCACAACTTTCCTTCGGAGGGGAAGTGAAGCCGTTGGTCCCCATTTCGATTGTGGCGTGTAACAGAACGCTGGAAGGTATGTGAAAATATCTTGGTAGACCCTTTAACTCTCGCTCACAGAAATTCTTGTGTGCTGTTATAATCAGTCGGTTCAGAAAGTTGCACGTTAAATACCTCATAAAAAGGGTATAATTTGGAGGTTTCACGTAGAATAACTTTAGTGAATCGAATCAATCGTACCATCTGCTTCACACTGTAAATCGTGGTGACTGTGTTATAAGTGTCGATTCTGTGTGAGGTCCGGTTTCAATCCTCGTCCCGGCACAGTTTATCTATTGCAACCTCTTCACCTTGACAAGATGTATTGATCAACTGTGAAAGTTGAATGCAGGCTCCACCGTGTTCGGACCCACGTTAAACTGTAGGTCTCATTATCACAATCAACTACCATTACACATTGCGTAGTGCTTAACGTAGACGGTGCATAATAAATAATAAAATGTAATGAACATCGTAGTAGTTAGTATATTAATACAACCCAGAGTAGGAAGTTGTTGTTTTGTTGTAAACCACGTCTTACTGCCTATCTGGGTTATTCATATGTTTACACTAACGGAATAAGGATGAGTAAGGGTTCGGCCAGACTGACAAGTGACCGAGCTAACGAGCGCGTGATTAGCAGATAGCTCTCGATAGCTGTTGACGAGGAGGCTCCGAATCTTGGCTCAGTGAACTGAGGGTGGTTTTTAACAAGTGATTTATTGTTGTGGTTTTCTCATCCTCTCTCCACGCTAATGGTGATTCTTATTTGTAAAGGCCTACTTTGATAATATTGAAGTATTTTAACAGATCAGTTTTACATATAGGTATGGTTTATGATCTTACCAATTAAATTAGGCCGTTAGTAGCAAGTGTGCTAAACCTATCGATAATAATAAAAATGTCAAAATGAGAAGTTTTCCTAGCCCTCAATGAACCAACATATAATAATATTACCTAGCGCCTGTAAACTATACTGTACCGGGCTCGCTCCAGTCTGGCCACCCCTCATTACAACCAATGTGTTATATTTTATATTTTAGTCTCTCGCTCGCTCAGTCTGGCCGAACCCTAAGGTAGAGTAAAGTGACACCGTAGCCGCATTTGAGTGAAACGAGAATGAGAAACCATTTAGGAAATAAAAGTACCTCAGTACACCAATGGGGGATTAGTTTAGAGCTCAGAACTACAAGTCATCAGAAAACCAGACCATAGGAGGCTGACACCTTGCGGGGTTTTGTCTAAAAAACAATTTTGCAAAATATCCAATGTTGAAATTAACAATAATTTCTAACCCGCTTCTTTCGGCACATGGTCTAACGCGCTACTCACGCAGTAGACTAGACTGCTGAAGACGGGGATATTGGGGTTCAATCCCGGTCGAGCGCACTAAGGGGGTTTTCCCTAAAAGGTTTTCCAATATTCCTCCACTCAAATGTGGGTACACTATCTATAAATATAACCTCCTTAATTCCTAAAACCATTAGCGTGATTATTAGTATTTAAGTTGGTCTAACGCGTTAATCTCGTGTTGAACTAGACTGCCGATGACGGGGAGAGCGAGGTTTGACACCGGTTGGATGCACCAAGGGTGGTTTTCCTAAAATGTTTTCCAATCTCCCTTCACGCAAATATGGGTGCACTTCTTAATTTAGCCTTCCTTATCTCCTAGCCCATTAGTGTAATTAGTACATAGGCGTATAACCTGAACAGGTAGTAAGACGAGGTGTTAAAAAAAACCACAGTCATTTTTTCTCACTTTGGAATGCCGTCGCTGCTAACAATGCAAGGATGGAGAAGTGTTTCCATTAATCGTGAATCAAAAACTGTGACATAGCCATTCCGAATTAATAATGAAACTGAATTCAGGGTCGTTCGGCACGACATTGACACCGAAATTTAAAAAAAAAAAGATCAGAAGCCTCGAAGGGATATCCTTTCTAAAACAAGTTTATCTGACATTACCTTTTAGATCATCATAATATCTCGACGTTTATTATGTTGTTTTTTTCCGTGAATTTCTTAACTATTCAGGTTACGAGTAGTTTATCCTAGGTCAGTTCTAGGGCAAACACAACATAGCCTAGAATGTTGATTTGCCACTTAGTGAAAGTTGATTGACGGATCTCTAAGGAATCCTTGGATTGAACCTGTATGGCGTCTAAAATTAACAATAATTAATGTGATATATATATTTTATTTTATTATTTTTTAGAAAATATCTTTATTATAACGTCACTCTCACATTAGACTGGCTTGCTAATAACGGGGAGATCGGGGTTCGAATCATGGTTGGGTCTACCGAGAGTGTTTTTTTTTCCTAAATGGTTTCCCACTCTCCTTCCACGCAAATGCAGTGAGGCTACTTCTAAAATATTTCTTACCCCATCCCTACTCCATTAGATTAATTATATCTGGATAACTGGAACAGGTAACAAGCCGCGATGATAAAAAGAAAAAAGTTTTTTAATGGTGGCTAAGGGCAACGATTTACTATATATATATACTTTAATATACAATGTATCAAAGATTTTACTTTTGTACTTTTATCCAGTTTGTAATTTTAAAGAGGAATTTTTATTGTGTGCAATATTATAATATTGTGCGTCTTGGCTACACCATTCATAGCCCATTAGTGGAAAGATTATCCAGTACTAATGTACCGTTGTCCAGGGGACGACCGAATGTACTAATCGTACATCCTTTCCGTGGAGGCTCTTTCCATGTCCCGATGAGATGAGGTGATGGTGATAGTGAGTATAAGGGTGTGGAACCAGAAGAAACTCTTAATCCTAGCTAACCAAACCCTGGTGACAAATTGGGGTAATTCCCCTTTAGTGAAATATACCCAAGGTATTAGCCGGAAATCGAACCCGGGACCTCTAGGCTCGTTGCCAGTTGCACCTACCATGGGGCCGGTTAGTATATGTGTAATTTTATTAATTATTATAATTTTATAACTTTAGAATATCAAATAAAAAAAACCTAGTCTTAACCTCTCTACAATTGACATTTCTTCGGTCCTCAATATTTCAGTTCTACTTCAAACGACACAAGTTTTTAGTAAACATATTTTTGTGCTCTTGGGGTTGGGGAAATGCCGGCCCCCCCTTTTGGGTGCTCTACTGACTCACGCCGTCTGGCATTCCACAATTTTCACCAAGCAATGGAGGGAAACAGTTAAGGTTTATATGCTTACAGCTCCATTGACTTTTTACATCCGTTACTATTTCCATCCTGTGGCCTGGGCCAGTTTTTTTTTTATTGAAGCCATATATTTTCCACTACCGGCTCGCTAGGCCTGTCGAAGCGTCATATGTCTTATAATCTAACTTAAGATTAGTACAGGCACGACACCAATTCCCCGGCCGTTAATTTATCACTGTGAAAGGGTAAACCCACATTTCACCAATTATAAAAAATTTCGGCCATGCCGGGAATCGAACCCGCACGTTAGACACGCTACCGACTGAACTAAGGTGTCGGATAGTTTCATTGACAAAAATATTACTATTTTTTTGGTCGAAATAAATAAAATAAAGCCCCAATAGATTCGTTTAATTTAATTTTCGACATTTTGTCATCGCAACAGTTCTGAATATTTGTCGTGGTAATCGCAGCTTTGAAATAAGACATTTTTAAAAATTAAGATAAAAAGGTCAAATTCTGCAATGCTCACTTGACCTTTTGGGTTATACGCATATCACCTAACTACGCTATTAGGTTTGGGATGAGTAAGGTTGGATTTTGAGGATAAGTATCTGCATTTTCGTGGAAAACCATCTAGAGAAAACCATCCTCAGTAGACCCGCCTAGGATTCGAACCCCGATCTCCCCGTTATTATCAAACCAGTCTAATGCGAGAGTGAAGCCTTAAGACTATTTAACCACCGAAGCGGGTCAATTTTTTGTTTATAATCGATGCATCTTAATTGTCAAAATCGAAGCTATTTTTTTCGAAATGAAATTGAAGTTTTCAAGGCTTGACACACCTTAATATTTGTATCATAACATCGTACTACCTGTTCAGGTTATACGCATATATGATAATTACTCTAACAGGGTAGGGATGAGGAAGGAAGCATATTACAGGTAATACACCCGCATTTGCGTTGAAGGAGGATGTTAAACCATTTAGGGGAAAACCACCTTCAGTACACCCGACCGGGATTCGAACCCCGATATCCCCATCATCAGTAGACCAGTCTAACAAAAGAGTGACGCCTTAGACCATTCGGCCACTGAAGTGGGCTAGACAATAACTAGAAATAGCGTCCCCTCCCGAAATTGCATTTTGGCTACATTTTATTTTCATTTAGTTAGCACCGCGTCTTACTACCCATTCGGGTTATACGCTTGATTACTAATTAATCCAATGGACTATGAATAGGGAAGGTTGAATTTAGAGGAAGTGAACCCGCATTTGCGTGGAGGGAGAGCTTTAAACTATTTAGGACCCACCCACCCCAGTTCACCCGACCGATATTCGAACTTTGACCTCCCCGTCCTCGGCAGTCTAGTTCAACAAGAAACTAGCGCGTTAGCTAACTACGCCACCAAGGCGGGTCGTTTTGGCTTACAGTCTTTATTGACCGGACGCCTCCCCCCAAAGTAAAATGTCCGAGTGCGCCACTGGTGGGAGTCGAACTCTTCACACACATTTCAACGAGCGGGACAAATATACTCGCCCTGGAAATTATTTCGAGCCCTCATGAAGCAGGAGATATCTTTTCTTTCAGTTTCACGGCGTGGCCAGATGTTCGGGTCTTGGGGCATTTAATGTTCTCTACCACCCCCCCCCCCCTTTCCCCCAGAAATACATTAACTGGAAACAAGAACAACCTTTGTAACTGCGTGATTCACTCGAGGGGGGGGGAGAGAAGAATGGACGATTGATACGCACGCTGGCAGTGCGCTCTAGGTCTGGTCAAGAAGGAGTTAATACTTAATAGTCTATCCGCCATGGGCCCGTTCTATACGGACGCTGAAAGCGCCGCGCTCATGATTGACGCTGACAGCCTGCCTGTAATTTGATTAATCTACACTAGACGTGGTGACCTGGCGGTCTAGGGTAAGGTGTCAGTCTGTGCTGGGGGTCCGGGGTTCAATCCTCGGTCCCGGCACAGATTTATCTGATTGCCTAAAACCCTTCCTTCACCTTCTGACAAGACGTGTATTAATAGCAACTTGTGAATGTGTGGAATGCCAGGCCTTCACCGTGGTTCGGATTCCACGTTAACAGTAGGTCCTCCATTTTCATCTCACAATCACCCTACCATCACAATTAGCGTAACTGCGTATACCGAACGGGTGTAAGACCGGTGTAATATAGACTTAATAATAATAATAATAATATAATAATAATACACTAGACGTTAAAGCGCCGAGTTTTTGAAGCGTGAAAACGCAATGAAAGAGCTAAAAAAAAAAAAACACGGCGTTTTTAGGGCAGAATAACTTCGTTCAATAGTGTGTTCCTCAAAAAATGGACACCGTGCAGATAGGATGTGCTGGTGTGATTCATCTTTTGGAAGGGTATTATGACACGGCTATGAATAAAAGTATTGACTGTCATGAACAAACACAATGCGAGTGAAATGTCTCGTAGCAGCTGCCGTGAAAACGCTCTGTATATTTTTACCAGCGCTGCCAACGTCAGCGTTAGCTAACGCATCCAGTTGAATCAAATAGCCGAAGTGTTATTAATTTTAGAGAGTAATTCACCATCTAGATATCATATTCTGAAAATTGAAAAATGACACCTGGACACGGGAATCGAACCCGGGACCTTAGACTTAGTACTCCAATGCTCTAACCACTGAGCTATCCAGGAATCGTCCCGTGCCCAGGGTCATTCTTCACTCATATTTTAAGGCAGAGTCTATGATGGACGTGTGGAAATCGTCAGCTTTATTCACGCAACAACGCACAAGCCAACTACCCAGTCGAAGATGGCTGCGTTATCTGATGGCTCGTGAATAAATCTGACGAGCAGAGTAGTGCCTTAGACCATTTGACCATCGAAGTCGATGTTCCAGATTGTTTATTAATCATCGTAAAAGAATACAAAATATAATTTTTCCCCCAATCGTTTTAATTTTTATTTTTCTACCGTACCGAGGATTCAATCTCGGTATCGTTAGCTCCCAAGCAGACAGCGGATACCGACTGAGCAAAGTTGTCGGAAGAAATGGTTGTGAAGAGGGTGAAGGATAAATTAATGAACAATGGAGTTTGTAAGGGCGTGATTAAAGATGAATGCCATAAGCCCGTCTCACTTAGCGAGACTTTACTTTGTCGCTAACTTCCATTAGAGAGACAGTTGCGGGCAAGGCAAGGGCAGGATGAAATTTCAGCGAGGACGTCGTGAAGGCGAACCCCTAACCCCCAAACACCGAAAAACAAAAAAAAAAAAAAAAAATTGATTGAATAATAAATGGATTTAGAATCCCTTTGGATAGTTTTCTTATATTAGGGCGGATGTTTTAGTAATGAAATTGTTCTAAAATTATTTTCTTAGAGTGTGATTGGAAAAAGCGAATGTTTTTTGCAGTTTTTATGGCAAAACATTTTTTTTTGTTAAAATAAATAAAATATTTTTCAGTACAAACATAGAATTTAATTTTCTTCACATGGTGATCTCAAAATTTCTTGAATATCTGTTAAAGGTGTCCTGAAATTTAACGACAACTTTTTCGAGCCTCATTTAAAAAATTTATTAGATAACGCCAGTATGCTCAGGACAACTATTCAACAACTGTTGATATCACCGTGTGAAGAAAATTAAACTCTCGGTTTGTACTGGAGAAATATTTTATTTATTTTGGCCAAAAAAAATATGTTTTACATAGAAACTGCAAAAATATTGGCCTTTTCTCGCGTCCCCTACACTCCCACCTTAAGTGTGTGCAAAATGTAGGAAGTTATTATTATAATATTATTATTATTAGCATCACGTCTTACTACCCGTTCGAGTTATACACACTTACGCTAATGTGATGGTAGGGTGATTGAGAGATGAAATGGAGGACCTACAGTTTAACGTGGGATCCGAACCACGGTGGAGGCCTGGCATTCCTCACATTCACAAGTTGTAATTAATACACGTCTTGTCAGAGGATGAAGGAACGGTTTGGTAATCAGATAAATCTATGCCGGGACCGAGGATTGAACCCCGGATCCCCCGGCACAGAAGTCTGAACCTTACCCCTAGAGCGCCAGGTCACCGATGTAGGAAGTTGAAAACAAAACAAAATTCAATTTAAGGTGGGGTAAAAGGAACGCAGGAAAGGGTCAGTGTTTTTGCCGTTTTTATGGCAAACTTTTTTTTTTTTGCCAAATTTAATCAAATATTTCTCTATTAGAAACATAAGAGTTTAATTTTCTTTACATGTTCATATCAACAGTTGTTGAATATCTGTCATGAGCATAGAGGCAATAGATGACAAACTTTTTAAATGAATAGAAAAATTTGTCATTAAATTTCAGGACATGTTCGATAAATATTAAACAACTGTTCATACCACCGTGTGAAAAAAATTAAATTTTGAGTTTTTTTATCTTGAATGATTTTCTACTTTCTTTCTCTCAACGCAAATGTGGGTACAATCCCTTTAAATTCAACCTTTCTCATCCCTAGCACATTATTGATTATTATTCAAAAGTTTTTGATATAACTTTACATCAATTAATTACTGTTTCCAGTCTTTGGCCTGGATCAGTTGCTTATTCAAGACCTGGTGGCCAGGTCTGTCGTAACTTCATATGCCTTATAATACAACTTAAGATTAGGATAGGCACAGCATCCAGTCCCCCGGCCGTTAATTCATCACTATGAAAGGTTACAACTTACATTTCACCCATGATACATTTTTTTCGACCATGTCGGGAATCGAAACTGGAACACTTACTCAGTAGACAGACACGCTACCAACTGAGCTATTAAGGTGTCAGATCGTTATTTATTATTATTATTTAGCACCGCGTCTTACTATCCGCTCGGGTTATACGCTTAGGTACTAATTACGCTAATGGATTAGGAATTGGGAAGGTTGAATTTAGGGGAAGTGAAACCTCATTTGCGTGGAGGGACAGTGGAAGGCCATTTAGGAAAAACCACCCCCAGTTCACCCGACCGAGATTCGAACCTCGATCTCCCTCGATCTCAACACGACTAGCGCGTTAGCCAACTACGCCACCGAGGCGGGTGATTGTTGATATTAACTATGTGCTTAAAATAAAACTAAACGTATCTGTTAATATAAAGCAATATTTAATTTATTTTGAACAAAAATAATTTTATTTTTATAAAAATTGGAAAAAAAAATAATCTTGACGTACTTTTTTATCTCACCTTAAAATTACGTTGACCTTGAGAAATTCTCCCCCTATTAATAGATAACTAACACATCATTATCGCATGAGTAAAAAAGTTTATAAAAAAGAACGCATACTTTAAAAGTACGGTATCAAAGAGACTTTCGCGAACCTTTATATCCACCCTCTATCTTTTTTTTTCTAACCCCAAAACTTTTGATGGATAATCTGTGGGCCTTTCAAGAACAAGCGAGGCGCGAAACGAAAGGGTGAAACGCCTACTTGTGGGAGGTTTAGAAAAGTGAGGGGGAAGGGGGGGGGCAGATATTACAAGGCAGAGCCATCTACCGAGGTGATCCGTAAACAAAGACAAAGCAGGGAAGTTCGTTGTAAAGGTCGAGAAAGGAACTCTGACAGATTAGTTGTAATTATGTTTCGATCTTTTCTGAGAGAGGGACGCAGAAATCCAAGAGGTATATTTTTTTTCATCCTCCCCTTAGCTTTACAGTCTTGTGAAATGTCAAAAGGTTTTTTTTTAATGTTTTTATTTTATTTTTTGTGCTCTCACATTTTTATTGTTGTTGTCTACAGCAGTGGTTTCTTACTAACATATTAGACATTAAGATTTATTCTAAAATAGTGGCTTTATTTATTGATTATAATAACAAACAAATAAAAAACATAAATTAACTTACCTAAATGTAGGTATAGTGGACTCTCGATTTTCCGGGGTAATGGAGGAGAAAGCACGGATAATATAAATCCTGGATAGTACAAATAATCCACATCTGTTTACCATCGCCATTCAAAATTTGTTGCCCTTGATTTCTACTTATTTATGTGAAAAGGGATTTCCCACAATGGTAAATAACGAAATAGCGAAATCGACTCCTGCGTGCGAATAGCATTAGGGCGATTGGCCCCTTTTCATTGGGTGTGGAAATGCAGAGCCATGGGAACAAACGGTTATCTTCAAGAATTTGTATTGTTTTGCAATTTTATTTTCGGAAACGGTTTGTTCAAGAATAAAAGCATGTTGATTAAGTTATACTTTTTATATACACATCTCCTCTATAATTTTAACAGTGATCAAATATCAATAATTTCGACATTTTTCAATAGAAAACTGCCGGCTGCAAAACAAAAAAACAAGAAAATCTAACAATTAATAAACATCGATACATTATCTTAGAAGGGTGTGTTAAAAATATTAACATAAAAATTTCAATCGTTCTCGAGAAAACTGATATTTCCATACGTTTGATTTTTCTGCAAGACCTGTCCAGTAGCTAGCGCCATCTACAGTTTCCGTGATCCATCTATTTTTGTTGGCGCGGAAGGATACTTTGGTCGGTTGTGAAGCCACGCCACGATTTTCACCCTCCCGCCCACCATCCCACAAACTAGGTTTTAGACTTGCACTCGACAGGGCCAATTGAAACAAGAATGGACAAATTAGTGGAAGGTGTTCGACAGCAGAGGACCCATTAAATACATTTAGGTAAGTTAATTTCCGTTTTGTTTGTTGCTAAAATCAGTAAATAAAGCCACTTTATGATAAAACTTAATCATTAATATGTTAGTAAGAAATTAGGGGGCCAAAAAAAAGTTTTAGGACATTTAGGGGTCGTAGTTCATTCCAGTTTCCACGGCCGACGATGGAGGATTGGAACCTCTTGAGGATCCTCTACGAGTTCACATGAGGGTCTCCTCCAGACTGTCCTTAACAGGGACAATGAAGCCTTGTTATTGTCAGCTCGGGGGGGGGGGGGGGGGGGGGGGAACAGGTAGGTCGGTAGAAAGAGAGAGATATATTAAGATAATCACGCTAGAAACCCTCCCTCTCTCTCTCATGATTAAATTTCACTCAATGCTCGACCTTTTTTTTTTCGTCTAGCGGTACAGTCTGCACCGAAAACATATGGGCCTATTAAATCGGGGGTGTTTAGAGGACTGACATCCCCCCCCCAACCGCCCCCATCCCCATAGAAATTTAAACAGTGAAGGTGTCTGCCTGAGTGCAACCACTGAGAGGTAAATTTTGGTTCAGGATACCATGTACTGATGTACAGTCCGATGTTAATAGGTAGAACCATATCTAGTTATTTTTATTATTTAGCATCGCGTCTTACTACCCGTTCGGTTATACGCTTAAGTACTAATTACGCTAATGGGCTAGGAATAGGAAAAGTTGAATTTACGGAAGTGAACCCGCATTTGCGTGGAGGAAGAGTGGAAAACCATCTAGTAAAAAAAAAACCCAGCTCACCCGAGCGAGATTCGAACCTTCATCTCCCCATCCTCGGCAGTATAGCTCAACACGAAACTAGCGCGTTAGCTAACTACGCCACCGAGGCGGGTTAGAACCTTATCTGATAGCTAAAAAAAACTAGCTATACGTTCACTTTTTTCTAAGCACCGCGTCTTACCACCCGTTCGGTTTACACGCCTATGTACTAATTACGTTAATGGGTTGAATTTCTTTAGAGGAAGTGTGCCCAAATTTTGCGTGGAGGCAGAGCGGAAAACAAATTTGGAATAAACCACCCTTAGTATACCCAACCAAGATTCAAACCCTGATATTATGATATCAACAGTTGTTGAATATCCGTCAGAGAGTAGCGGCATTAGATGATAAACTTTTTAAACGAAGATAAAACGTTGTCATTAAATTCCAGGACACTCTTGAGACAGATATTCAACAACTGATGATATAATCGTGTGGAGAAAATTAGACTTTTGATTTCTTTTGGGCAAAAAAAGAAAAGTTTTGATAAAAATACTGGAAAAAAAAAAATACTGCTCTTAACTCGTGTCACCTGCACGCCCACCTTAATTGTAAGCGACTTCACGTTCTGTTGATACACAACAAAACTTTAGGGAAAAGGGGGGTAAGAGGTTTGTTGAGATGGGGGGGGGGGGGGGAAGGGAGGACTCCTTTAAGAGATGCAGGAAGCTAAGAGTTACAGAAGAGGTCCTAGTAGTAAGTGCGTTCGAAACTTTAGTTACAAAAAAACTGTAACTGCTTCACACAAGCGAGAGAGAGAGAAAAAGATACCCCCATTCCCCCTTTTATTTATAAAAAAAAAACCTCACGAGGAGGGGGAAAGTTGTGGGTGGGTTGTATTCAACCCGCGCGAGAATACGAACCAAAGTTTTTTCTTTGTGGTGCGTGGGAAAGAGGGGAAACTGGGGGGGGGGGGGATGGGAGAAGATGTCTTGGAACAAATTTATGCAAGGAGGGCTCATTACGTACTTCACCCGTACTACCTTTTAGTCCAAGGACCGGGGGGCGTTGTTTGTGTGTGTGTGTGTGTGGGGGGGGGGAGGGGGCCATGGCTACGAGGACTCTTTGTTGTGAATGCTGTCTCACGGGTTTACACGCGTTAAACTTTTTTTTTTTTTTTTACCGATTCAATTTTATCGAGACGTACCATCTTCGTCACCGGTTGGCTTAAGAGTCCACCGAATTCAAGGTTAGGGGACTTGGGGGGTTCAACCACAGAAGAGGGTTGAATAGAACATTAGATTCGTGTGTCTTATAGACAGGGTCCGGACTTTGATGTCCTAAAAAAAAATTATCAATGATAACTTATATAAAATGACATTAAATTTCACAAAAATCGACCTAAAAAATACGAACAAAAACCTGTAATGAAAGAATACGTTCTTTACAAATGGAAGCTAGAGCATATAAATTAAATGGTTTACCACTCTCCTTCCACACAAATGCGGTTAAACTTCCTCTAAAAATAAACCTTCCTCATACTCCCGGACCACCATTAATGTAAATATACGGTTCGGACGGGTAAAAATAACATGTGGGTCACGGCCGTTGATTCAACCTTAGAATGAATGGACGTTTGTTTTCACATGTTCCTCTGAACTTATGTAGAAGAGAGTATAGCTATCTTCACATTATGAACCCACATTAGCCCCCCCCACCCCCTCCCCTCGAACCTTATTCTAATTTGTTGACAGAGAGGATGTTTCTTTCACAATCTGTCCTATGTTTGTTTACAACACTACTTTGTATATTTTTACCCATTCTGTATTATTTCTTTCCTTCTTTCTGTCTTTCACTGTGTATCTATATTTAGCGGCTCTTAAATTATTATTTTTTTATTATTTTCACTAAGAGTACAACCACACATTAAACATCAAAAGATTTGTCACGAGCTTATTATGTTTCGGTTTTATAAAAATCCTGTAAATTGAAAAGCTTTGAAATCCAAATAAACAAAGAGTGGTGCGGTAAGTATTCTTTTTTTTTTTTTTTTGTTTAAAATGTCACGTGACTGCCGGTCCGACACCCGAGTGGTGTCTGTTCTTTTTTTTTTTGTAAAGAAGAATGCTTTTCCACTCACAGGTCAATTTTAATAGTAATTGCCCTCCATATCTGACCAAAAAAATAATTGTTTTAGCACAGCGTCTTACTACACGTTAGAGTTTTAAGAAAATGTACTAATTGCGCTAATGAGTTAATGATGACTGATGAGGTAGGTTGAATATTAGAGGAAGTGTACCAACATTGGAGTGGAGGGAGAGTCGAAAAAAGTTTAGGAAAAACCACCCTTTAGTACACCCGACCGAGAGTCGAACCTCGATCTCCCCGTCATCGACAGTCTAGTCTACTGCTCGAGTAACGCCTTATACCATGTGGCCACCAAAACGGGTTTTCAGTTTCTTTTAAATAAGAGCGCGTCTTAATATCCGTCCACGCTATCAAGAATCAGGACGGTAGTGAAACGAAAGCAGTCCTCTTGCGATTTCTTTTCTTTCTCCCTTTCTCCCATACCACGAACCCTCCCCCCCGTCATCACAACATCCCTCCCACATTCAGAACCAACCCCCTAAAGTTCGGCACTAAGACCATGGGAACTTCCACCCCCACGCTACCCCCCCCCCCCCACATTCCCCCCATAGCACCCTCTCAGAACCCCTTGTGTCAGTCTGTTGCTGCCAACCTTGCCTTCAGATCAATACTTGCGTATTCGGTAACTAAGCTACCCCCCTACCCTCCTGCCAACCCTCACTTCCAACACGCATATACGCGCCATAACATTCCGTGGTAACCATGGCAACCAAACTACCCCCCCCCCTTTTCCCTTCTTTACCAACCCAACCGCCCCTTCCTCCTACAAGGTGGACAACAAGCGGATCAGAATTTTAGTAAATCCTATCAAATAGAAACGGCTCCTGTGTTTACGATTTAAAATAAACAAACAAGAAATTATACCGGAGGGGAAAAAGGAAATCTTGAGACGATGTCTTTTTATCTGTCTTTCGATATGAGTGTTTAAATGATTATTGATTCTGCTCTTGAATAGGAAACGCTTGAAATTTTATCTTTTTTTAACGAGGCATTTTGGAATATTATTATTATTATTATTATTATTATTAGCACCGTGTCTTACTACCCATTCGGGTTATACGCACTTACGCTAATGTGTAATGGTAGGGTGATTGTGAGATGAAATGGAGGACCTACAGTTTAACGTGGGATCCGAACCACGGTAGAGGCCTGGCATTCCACACATTCACAAGTTGTGATTAATACACGTCTTGTCAGAGGTGAAGGAAGGGTTTGGCAATCGGATAAATCTGTGTCGGGACCGAGGATTGAACCCCGGACCCTCAGCACAGAAGTCTGACACCTTACCCCCTAGACCACCAGGTCACCCATTGAATCTTACTTAAAAGCAGTGTCGGATTAACACATTAGCAAAAGTAGCAAATGCTACGAACCCCGCACTTCACAGGGGACTCATGTTTTTTGAGGGCCCTCAATAGAAAATAAAATAAATAAATCGAAAATTAATAAAAAAAAATCTTGTAAGCTATCTTGTAAACATAGAAAATGCTTTTTGCACAACTTTATTCATTGTGCGCCGATACTTGTTATTTTTTGTCAAAATCATGCAAGGCTAGAACCAACAGCCTCTGAAAAGTGTACTGACGTTTAACTGGATGAATACAAATTAAATGCTCGACTGCCGAGGACGGGAGATCGAGGTTCGAATCTCGGTCGGGTGAACTAAGGGTAGTTTTTCCTAAATGGTTTTTCCACTCTCCTCCACGAAAATGCGGGTTCACTTCCTCTAAATTCAACCTCCCCGATTCCTAATCCATTGGTGTAATTAGTACTTAAGCGTTAGAAAAAAAAGATTGAATTAATTTTTCTGTTCAAGTAAATGACTTATATTTAATATCTATGTGCATTTTTTTATAAATTTAAGGCCCCTTTAGATATTACGCTAAAGGCTCCGGACTAGATTAATCCGGAATTGCGTGAAAGGGATGTAGGCTTATTTGTTCCTCCGCTATTACTCCACCCCTCATTCCCTTTGTACCCTCTTCCTGCTTATTACTACATACAATTCATAATTATCTAATTTGAATAAGTTTTAAAACAATTTTACTTACAGTTTCATTTGTGGTCGAGCGGAACAAGAAACGCGTCACTCTCGCAGTAGACCGGACTGCTGGTGGCGGGAATATCGGGATTTGAATCTCGGTTGGGTGTATTGAGGGTGGTTTTTCTACTCTTTCTCTTCACGCAAATGTGGGTTCACTTCTTCTATTTCAATCTTCCTCGTTTTTTAACAGAACACCATAATTAGTACATAGAGGGTATTTCCCGGACGAGTGGCAGAATGCGTCGCAAAAAAAAAAAAAAAAAAAGCAGAAAAAATCTGAAAAAAAAAAAAGATTGTTTTAAAATTAGTAAAGTATTAAATAATGTTAAGTTAAATTCATCCCTAAATATGTGAGCTATTTTTTTTTTCCGGCAGATATATATTTATTTTAAAATTAAAAAAAATCAACAAAATATATAGTTCTGTGCTTGAGGTCCGGGGTTCAATCCTCGGTCTCGATTGCCAAACCCTTCCTTCACCTCTGACAAGAAGTGTATTGATCACAACTTGTGAATGTGTGGAATTCCAGGCCTCCACCGTGGTTCGGATCCCACGTTAAACTGTAGGTCCTCCATTTTCATCTCACAATCACCCTACCATTACACATTAGCGTAAGTGCGTATAACCCGAACGGGTAGTAAGACGTGGTGATAATAATAATAATAAAATATAATTATAGTTCTAGTTTTGAATCACCTTGTCCCCCTGTTCATCCCTGACACCCTGTAGTTCCAGCCAGCGCCAACAGACAGCGTGGAGCTAGCTAGCCGAACAGACCCTGTGCGTGAAAAGTTGCGTGGAGCCAACGCCAGCCGTGCTTCTGTAGCGTATTATCGACCCGAACGCATGACAATAAAATTTATCCGGGCACTAACCCCATTATTTCGTAATGCGTACGCACACTTGCAATTTGGACATGGTGTGGATATATTTTTAACTCCCCCTCTTTTTTTTCGTTGCTTTCCCCCCCTTTTTGGCTGGAGGGTCGAATTGACGGAAACGCCACCATAACATTATTATTTTTAGGGTAGGGTGAAAAAAAAGAGAGAGAGAGAGAGAGGGGTATTATTGCTGATGTCGCACAACCGTCACTGCGGGAAGGGACGGTTGGTTTGTAAGTCACAGTTTAGAACATAATTTTATAATTTTTGAGACCCGCCTCGGTGGCGTAGTTGGCTAACGCGCTAGTTTCGTGTTGAGCTCGACTGCTGAGGACGGGGAGATCGAGGTTCGAATCTCGGTCGGGTGAACTGGGGGTGGTTTTTCCTAAATGATTTTCCACTCTCCCTCCACGCAAATGCGGGTTCACTTCCTCTAAATTCAACCTTCCCTATTCCTAATCCATTAGTGTAATTAGTACTTAAGCGTATAACCCGAACGGGTAGTAAGACGCGGTGCTAAATAATAATAATCAAAATATTTTTTTGAGAAAAAATCAAAATCAAAATAACATCGATATAGTAAACTAATTTATCTGACATCCTTAGCTCAGTTGGTAATAAATCTGTCTACTGAGCTAAGGGTTCGATTCCCAGCATGATCGAAAAATCTGTCATTGAGGAGATGTGGGTTTACCCTTTCATAGTGATAAAATAACGGCACGGGGCCGGGTGTTGTGTATGTTCTAGATTTAAGTTAGTTTATAAGTCGTGTATCGCTGACCGATACCCCCCAAAGAGCTGAAATTTGGTATAAATGATGTCGGGCATGTCTTCTTTATGAGAAAAAAAAACCCGAAAAATGAAAAAATCCTCCAAGATGACGGATGACAAGATGGTGGACGCAACTTAAAAATTAAAATCCTAAAGATCTGATTTTTTTTAAAGAGTTACAAAAAAAATGTCAAAAAAATAGATTTGTGAAAATGCAAGACTATTTCTTGGATATTATTTTTAATAATGTGTGGTTTTGGTTTCAATGTTGCATCTTTAAAATCCACCGAACGTAATCGTGGTGAAATCTTATATTGACTTGCCGTTACGTCCAAGGTAGGTAACGGCCAGAGAGTAGGTTAGGGACACACAAAAGGGCATCGCACTTTACATATTTTGTTTTCTCCCGCTAGTAGATAACGCCAACTTTCAAATAAGAAATTCTCTTTAAATCAAATATTAAAAAAATAGTGTATTAGACCATTTCTACCTCAAATCATACACAGTTTTAGATCAAATGTATCGATCAGAAAATAAAACCTGTTAATCTTTTCGGTGTGGTAATGCTTTTAGCAAACATTGCAGAGTCATACATTTGTATTAGCGGATTAAGTAGTGCCAACACGGAGAGAAAGTGTTGTTTCATGTTGGCAACTCCCTTGGCTTTGTTCAGAATAGAATTAATTAAAATTTATACGTTTGGAATTGGCTGAGGTAGGCGGGACACAGGTTGGAGCGAGGTACTATAGAAACTTTATTATTTATAATAATTAACGATTTTTCGACATTAGAAAATTTGATCTTAATTTATATTGTACAAAGCACCTTTAAAAAAATAATTACCAAACAAACTAGATGTTTAAAACGTGAAGCAATTAATTTCGACAAAAATTCCTGAAGTTATATTTAACAATATTTTTTTTTCCTTAATGAATTTAAAAAAAAATTCACAGTGTCTTACTACCTGTTCAGGTTATACACATATATGATAATTACTCTAATGGGTAGGGATGAGGAAGGAAGCATTTAGAGGTAATCTACCTGATTTGAGTGGAAGGAGGAGTAGATAAAACAATTTTATTATTATTATTATTATTATTATATTAGCACCGCGTCTTACTACCCGTTGGGAGTTATACGCACTTACGCTGATGTGCATGGTAGGGTGATTGTGAGATGAAATGAAGGACCTACAGTTTAACGTGGATCCGAACCACGGTGGAGGCCTGGCATTCCTAACATTCACAAGTTGTGATTAATACACGTCTTGTCAGAGGTGAAGGAAGGGTTTGGCAATCGAATAATCTGTGCCGGGACCGAGGATTGAACCCCGGACCCACAGCACAGAAGTCCGACACCTAACCCCTAGACAACCAGATCACCCAAGCATTTAGTAAAAATCACTCTCAATCAACCCAACCGGGATTACAACCCCGATCTCCTCGTCTTCAGTAGACCAGTAATAACATGAAAGTAACGCCTTAGGGCTTAAAGTTGGTGACCATTCGGCCGTTTTTTTTTAAATTAAAAGAAGTTCAAAGAAGACGCCACAATTTTGATCTAAAAAAAATGACACTTTATTACATTTTCTCAAAAATATACCAAATCGATTTTAATTTTCTTTTTCTAGAATAAAAGCAGTTACTTAGAGGATTATCATGTATCAAAGTTTACACATTTTCAATTGCGTGGCCACCATATATATATTAAGGCGGGTAACGCCTCGGTGGCGTAGTTGGCTAACGCGCTAGTCGTGTTGAGCTCGACTGCCGAGGACGGGGAGATCGAGGTTAGAATCTCGGTCGGGTGAACTGGGGGGTGGGGGGGGGGGGAGGTTCCTAAATGGTTTTTCACTCTCCCTCCACGCAAATGCGGGTTTACTTCCTCTAAATTCAACCCTCCCAATTCCTAATCCATTCGCGTAATTAGTACTTAAGCGTATAACCCGAACGGTTAGTAAGACGCGGTGCTAAATATATATATAATATAATTTACGTTACTCGATGAATTTAAGGACATTATTAAAACAGGGTTCCCGATGTCATAAAAAAAAAGTGATATAGGACTCTCAAAAAATGTCTTGACCTCAAGCCCACCAAGGTCGACATATATATATTTATATATACACACACATAAGAATCGAGTTCTTCAATGATTTACTCACCTCTAAACTTATTACCATTTAATGGGGTATCATTAAGTCTACAAGCTCGGCTTTATAATTGAGTCTCTTTGTTAAAATTGAATTACAATGTGTAAAGAGATGAAAAACTAAATGCTTATTCCAAGTTACGAACGTAAATTTATGGGTGCGTGTATAGTCACGTTCATAAAAATTATACTAATGTATCTAATAAAGTCTTGAGGGTGGACCAATTTGTGTTAAGCATGGATATTTTGGTTACGGAAACTCTCTTCTAAAAATGCTTTATAATTTTCGTTATGTTTTTTTTTATCTACCGCGTCTTACTATCTGTTCAGGTTGTACGCATATGTGATAATCACTCTAGTATGCTAGGATGAGGAAGGAAGCATTTGAGAGGAAAGACACCCGCATTTGCGTGGAAGAAAAGTGGGCAGTCATTTAGGGAAAATACCCACAGTAGACTCAACCGGGTTACGAATCCCGATCTACCAGTCATCAACGGTGTACTCTCATTTGCGTGGAAGGCACAGTGGAAAAACCATTTAGGGTTAAAAACCAGCTTCATTACACTTAGCCAAGATCTCGAACCTTAATCTTCCTGTCATTGGCAGTCTATTCTATTGTATGAAAGTGATAGTTGAAGAAGTTAATTAATATAATATATAATAATAATAATATAAAATAATAATGTTTTTAATATCGAACATGCGCTTTAATGCCCGTATGCCGCTAATTTGGGACGACTGAAGGGCGCATTTCATCAAATAACAAACATTGATTTGATTGAGTTTGAAACAAATTTTAACGATCGACTAAAAATGGTCTCGATATGACCAGATGCATAGATTACATTCACCACCCGAGTTTACTTGGATAACAGTTCTAAAAGTTACTAGAAATAGTCCCTAGTGTATCCCTACGCCAACAGCTGATATATATTTAACTTTGGACAGCTGTAATGAAAACAGATGGTAATGTATGAATGTGATAGTTAACCACAGTAATTTAGCCCTATATTATTTATATTTATTTGAGGTCGGACACAAAGCTTATTTATCGTTTTATTCCACTTAAAAAAAGATATTATTCACAGCACTTTCACAAAAGGTTTGACAAATATAGATTCAAAATGGCGGCCGGCGAACTTAAACCATGTGATTGATCAGGATGCAAACAAGTTCTTTACAATGGTGCACCCACGCAGTGGATAGAAATATTTTATCCGGTTAAATATTTCGAAATACGATAAGATAATCATAAAATGATTTATTATATTTAAAAAAAAGCACAAGTATTTTCTCTTTGGCTCGTAAATACGATGCCTGTATTAAAAGGAATTAATGTATGTACTAAATTACACATAATAGATAACATTTTAAAACGAATAATAAGTACTTTTAATTATGTTAAAAATATTGCTTCAGATTGGATAAAAAGAAACTATTAAAAGTTAATGAAATAGTGTGATAAAGCTTAGGTTTACGTTATTTTAAACTTAGAATATAACATGTAGTTAAAAAAACTTATCATTTATAGAAAAACAGTGATATTTTACAAGTGTTGGCAACCCAAAAACTAAACATATGATTTTTCATCTGTCATCCGGGTGAAAAGCTATGGTGAATATACTCTAGAGATAGATGGTTTCCTAGACAAAAACCAAAGATAGTTCTCGAACTTGGCTTCGTCCAAAAGTTTAGTAACAAGCAAAGTTGTCCAGGTAATATAGTACGGGTGTAGGAGGGTAGATGTGGCAACACCGCAGAGACCAACATGTGCTAGCAGCCTGCGGGCGACGTCGTTCGTCTGTTTTTCCTCCTTTCCTCACCTCACACGTTCTTCACGGGTTTCTCTTGCTCTTTACTTCTCTAACTTCCCCCCCCCCCCAAACTTTTTTTTTTACAACTTTCCTCGTTAGTCTGTTTCAGGTGAAATGAGCACCCCTTCAACCTTACAACAAAAAAACGAACTAAATTTGAGAAATAGCCGTCATGTTTCAAGGACGTAGTCGGGTGGGGGGAAGGGGTGTTTTGGGGGGTTCAAACCCCTCCACCCCCGAAATTTTATGAACAAAATGATATAAGGCTTTATTTATGGTTCAAACAATATCAAATTTAAGGTAAAAGTACAAATTAGGGGGCTGTAGGGGCCTATTACCATAAAAAGCACTCCAGAGAGCTTCTAGAGGTGATTAATATTTAGAATTTGTCCTAGTCTCCAGCGGTTAGGGGGGGGTTATGTTGCCATTAAAAAAAACATTTCAGATAACTTCTAGAACTGTTTTATCATTTATAATTTTTTCTAGCCTACGACAATTGGGGTATGTGTCCACCAAACCCCCCTGAAATTATTGGTTGGCTAAGGCCTTGATTGATATACCTATCAGCTTACACACCCACCCCGGGTGACCCCACGGACTAAACGTCAAGATTAGTTTGGTTTGCATTTGATGGGAAGGTAAAGCTCAAATCCCGTTTATTGAGGACGTTCCTTTATTCTAATTTATTTAATTAAATGTCCGATATCTTAACTCAGTCGGTAGCGTGTCTGCCCGCTAAGATAAAAGGTGCCGGGGTTCGATTATCGGTAAGGCTGAGTTATGTCTCAATATTATTATTATTATTATTATTATTATTATTATTATTACCGCGTCTTACTACCCGTTCGGGTTATACGCACTTACGCTAATGTGTAATGGTAGGGTGATTGTGAGATGAAATGGAGGACCTACAGTTTAACGTGGAATCCGAACCACGGTGGAGGCCTGGCATTCCTCACATTCACAAGTTGTGATTAATACACATCTTGTCAGAGGTGAAGGAAGGGTTTGGCAATCAGATAAATTTGTGCCGGGACCGAGGATTGAACCCCGGACCTTCAGCACAGAAGTCTGACACCTTACCCCTAGACCACCAGGTCACCAATAATCTCAATAGTAAAATGTGGGTTTACCGTTTCAAATTGATGAATTAACGGCCGGAGGATTGGATGTTGTGTCTGCTCTGGATCAAAGTTAATATGTAGATCGTGTGCTGATATAATCAGACGGTTCAGAAAGTACACATTATATACCTTAAATAAATAAAATAAATAATACACACACACTAAATAAAATTGAAATTTCTAATAGCTTAGCACAGTGGTCATCAAATGGCAGACCACAGAAACATTTTTAAGGACCTTGACGAGTTAGGGTTCGGCCAGACTGACAAGCGTGTAAGCAAGCGACTGGATGGCCAGAGTGGCGAGCGTGCGAGCGAGCGCGTGATTAGCAGATAGCTCTCGATAGCTGTTGACGAGGAGGCTCCGAATCTTGGCTCAGTGAACTGAGGGGTTTTTTTAACAAGTGATTTATTGTTGTGGTTTTCTCATCCTCTCTCCACGCTAATGGTGATTCTTATTTGTAAAGGCCTACTTTGATAATATTGAAGTATTTTAATATATCAGTTTTACATATGTATATATAGGTATGGTTTATGATCTTACCAATTAAATTAGGCCGTTAGTAGCAAGTGTGCTAAACCTATCGATAATAATAATAATAATAATAATAATAATAATAATAATAATAATAATATCAAAATGAGAAGTTTTCCTAGCACTCAATGAACCAACATACAATAATATTGCCTAGCGCCTGTAAACTAGACTGTACCGGCTCGAGCGCGCGCGCTTGAAAAATAGAACCAGTTCTATCTTTCAAGCGTGCGCGCTCAGTCGCTCGCTCGCGCACTCCAGTCTGGCCACCTCTCATTACAACCAATGTGTTCTAGTTTATATTTTAGTTGCTCGCTCGCCCAGTTTGGCCGCCCCCATAGCGATAAACAGAAGAAATGATGCTATCTCGGTGGTGGCGGGTGGTAGACACGGAAGGCCAGTAATGATAAACGAGTAAAATAACTAAAAGGAAAGAAAATAACTTTTTTTAATTAGTATAGTTCTATAGGGATTGAACTTGAGTCACTGTTAAAGTTTTTCCGGAACCGAGAGAGTATGTTAAGTTTTTAATACGGTCCTCCATCAAAAATAATTGGGGAACCCTGGCCTAGTATAACAGATTACAAGTCTAAAATCATTATTTTATGTTTCGGAAAACTCCCGTTGTAAATCAATGGTGTGGAAATAGATATCAATAACGTAAGATTTTGGTAGGAAAAACCTTTATAAAATACGACTGCAGTGTATGTTTTTTGTTGTCGACTTTAATAAAACTTTATTATTAGTGTTATTTAAAAAGCATTGATGATATCTATTGAAAGTGACAGATGAGGATCAAATGACTTGACGTATGAATACGTGAAAGTAGATTCAGTGGCTTTACTAGCTGTCAGATTACGTTATTCCAATAAAAATTGTACTGAAGTAATAAGAAAGTAATAAAAAGATGTATATAGGATAATTTTATTTTAGAGTATATGAACCTCTTACAAAAAAAAAACACGTTTTGTGAATAATATTTGAGTAAAATCGTGTTTTTTTTTTCGCTACACGTAGTTCAGCCATTTTTTTTTTGTGTTAAAAACAATTCCTTAAAAAGCGAGTCTTTTCCCTCCATTTCCCATTTTCTTCTTTAAACTCATTTCAAATCCCTTCAAACTTTAGAACCAGCTCCAGTCTCCCAAGGGACATACATATTTCATGAACCAATCGTTCTCATAATTTGGAGTGACGATTTCTCCTTTCCTCGTATTTGTTCGAAATTCAAATCTACGCGGCAGGGACGAGAAGTGATGGATGGTCTTATTCACGGTACCGAGTTTTTAAAACCGCGAAAATATTAAGTTCACTTATACTTAAGTATATAATGAGAGAAATGGTTGTATTATTATTATTACTATTAGCACCGCGTCTTACTACCCGTTCGGGTTATACGCACTTACGCTAATGTGTAATGGTAGGGTGATTGTGAGATGAAATGGAGGACCTACAGTTTAACGTGGGATCCGAACCACGGTGGAGGCCTGGCACTCCACACATTCACAAGTTGTGATTAATACACGTCTTGTCAGAGGTGAAGGAAGGGTTTGGCAATCAGATAAATCTGTGCCGGGACCGAGGATTAAACCCCGGAATTCCCAGCACATAAGTCTTGACACCTTACCCCCTAGACCACCAGGTCACCCGAAATTGTTGTAATCATGAACATTTTTGACCTCGATATTGTGATGAATCGTGATGTTTTTTATATGCCTTCAAACTAAAAAAAAAATGGGTTTTCCGTTTTTGTTTATTTATTTGAGGTATTTAACGTGAACTTTCTGAACCGACTTATTATATCAGCACTCGAGAATTTCTATGAGCGAGAATGAAAGGTCCTACCAGTTTTTCCGGAAAAGGTATTTTCACATACCTTCCAGGTTTATTTTACATACCACAATTGACATGGATGGACCGACGGATTTACTTCCCCGTCCGAAGGAAGTTGTGCTACGAATTTGTATCGCTAAAGAGAGATCCGTTGACTCCGGCTGGGTTTAAACCCACAAATATCAAGTCCTGAGGTGAGCACTTTACCCCAAGACCACCTATGTCGACGTTTTCCGTTTTGAAATCCTGCTATTTCTGTCTGTATTTGGTCTTCAGCCAAAACTGTTCCGATTGATTTCGTCCAAACTTTGAGATTTCAAGGCTAAATCGGCATTAGGATCCCATCCCTAAAATAGATGAACGATTTTTTTTAAATTGAAATTTTCTCATTTTCTTTGGTTAAAAAGATTTTGTCCATAATATATATTTGTGGTGTGTTTTACAGCGTAAACAACGTTGTTTATTTTTGGACGAATAAAATATTCAAAGTAAGTTTAACAATGGCTAATTTTCGAAAATATTTTGGAAATGACTTACAATTCTGTTCAAAAGGGTATCTGAGGAGTGCTTTACTAATTAAGAATGTTCGTTTTTGTAAAAATAAACCTTATGAGGGTAGACAACTGATGATTTTTTTTAAATTTCATTACAATTAATAATAGAATATGTGAGAAAGTAACATTTTATGATTTAAAAAACATTATATTAGACATTTTTATTGTCTAGGAATGTATGTATTTTAGGCACATGAGAATTTAAATAAAAATTTTAAACATTAATTTTGCAGTCCTAAAACAGTTTCCTAGACATTCTATTTTTTAATTGTGAGATAAAAATTGATATTTTATTACAAATATAAAAAAATTACACACTTTAGCGTTGCCAGTATTGCGTCTTGATATTGATCTAATAATATCGGATTCAATTTAAGGTTATAGTACACCCAGCCAGGATTCGAGCCTTGACCTTCCCTGTCACTAGCAATAATATGGGACAGCCGAATTTATCCGCACAGCAATGAGGGTGTTACTTTGGATCGGGAATAAAAGGCAAAAAATAAATAAAAGAGTAATGAATACTCACTTACTCATTGGAACTAGGATCTTGAATGTTCTTTGACGCACTTAAAACAATACGCCACCTATCCCTATCTAGAAATAATTCCATCCAGGCCACCTCATTACATCCTATACTTATATTAAGTTAGTTCTATCCAGTCCAACTCATTACACCCTATTCCTATCTTGACTCTATTCAGTCCACCTCATTACATCCTACATCTATATTGAGCTAGTTCTATCCAGTCCACCTCATTACATCCTAAACATATATTGAGCTAGTTCTATCCAGTCCACCTCATTACATCCTAAACATATATTGAGCTAGTTCTATCCAGTCCAGCTCATTACACCGTATCCCTATCTTGAGATAGTTCTACCCAGTCCCCCTCACTACACCCTATCTAGTTCAGGTCCATTCTAATGTTATCCTCTCATCTGCATCTAGGTCTTCCCACTGGTCTCTTCCCGTTGGGTTTACCAGTCAATACCCTGAACACGGTCCTAGAATCTCCCATTCACACTGCATGTCCTGCCGCCCGTAATCTACTGGACTTGAATATCCTAACAATGCCTTGTTATGAGCACATGGTATGTTAATCAGCATTATGTAACCTCGTCCGCTCACCAGTATCCTAATTTATTTTTGGACCAAATAAATATCTTCCCAAGCACCTTGTTTTCGATTACCCTAATTTTATTTATTTTCGTCATGCAAGGTAAGAGACCCCGTTTCACACACACATATAAAGAGTAATAAATAGGACAATTAAAGAAGCTAGATGATTTCTTTTTTATTATTTTTCATCGTACAGGTGAAAACGTTTTTTTTTAACACTCTCAAGCTTACACTGGGGGCATGCAATTAATTTTCTTTATTTGTAGTTTTCTTAAAATACACATCAACATACGTAAAACAGAAACGTAGTGATATATTGTCAGTTAATTTATTTATTTTTGTAACCAGACTTAACTTCTCTAAATTAAGACAGAGAATGGTAGAAGTCATTTAAAATAATATGTACATTTATAACCATACAAAAATTATTTTACATAATATATCAATAATAGTAGGAAAAACTTCTTAATACATTGAGCAAAAATGTAAAAAGAACCCTAATTATAATTATTGAACAGGCTGTTACATTTAAAGACAAAATAAATATGTATTTATATAATTACGATGTGGATTTGTTTTTATCATTGTAAAAAAAAATGAATTAATTTTGAATAACTTTAATAGCACAAAAAATTTAATTCCGAGAAAAAGATTTCTACCATGTTTTAAAGCATTATTTGAAGCCATATTACACATATATTTGTGCTTCTTAATTTATTCGTAATAGTCATCTAAGTTATTATTTCAAAAAGTCTTTAAATGTAGCATTCGAATGAGTAAAAATTTAAAACGGGTTGTTTAACAATAGAAAGGAAAAAACAAACCGATTTTAAATTAACTATTATTTACAAAATATATAATACATAAAATTACAATGAATAAAAGTGCATTTACAACTATTTATAATAAATATAAATTTCATACAGGCTAGTTTTGTGAATACACGAATAATTCTAGAATATTTATTTAAATACTGATCTTAAGAATGTAGTAGTTGAGATTAGAACTGGACCAATATTGCCAAAGCTTGTTACCAGAAAGATTACTTTTGTTGTAGTTGTGTGTTTATAAACTTACAACACTGTATTTATATAATTGAAGTAAAACTTACACATTCGCTAACAATGAAACAGTAAAACATGTTATACATTTTACACAGTTACTGTATCTAAGTAGACAAATTGTAAATATTTTATGATCTATTGAACCCATTTACTAAATAGTATATTGTGATTATACACAAGTATCTTGATAAATGATTGAACCAATTTGATTCTAATTTTTTGTTACAAAAATACTGAAGGTTTTAATTTATTTACTAAATTATTAATACATCTGACAAAAAATGTATAGTCTCTTTTTTTTTCAATCTTGGTGATTTTTTTATTTAAAAATGATCTCTGGTGTTAAATTTACACTGATAAAAAGTTTTTTTTTTTAGAAAATACAAAGTCTGCTACTATTTTCATCGCTATATTATAAAATATAGTACATCCTATAATAAAGGTATTAGAAAAAATTAAAACGTAATTTTTTCTTCTTCTAGAAAATGAATTGTCAATGAAAAGGTTTTCTTGTACTACAGATATATATCTATATATATGTTTGTACTAACATGGACACGTGACTTGTATGACTGAAAGACTGATGGCATTTAAATATGCACAGTAATTGTTTATAGTCAAACACACTAAATCAAATAAAGTGGTAATTTACTACCATAAGCGTTTAATTTTATGGATATAATTTGAAAAAAAAAAAAAAAAAGAAAAAACCATTTAGTCTAAAGGTTTTCGTTATGACCATACAAATATTTTAGTTCGAGTTTATTTGATGTAAAGTATAGGCGTGTTGAAAGCTGTATCACAATTTTTTTTTAAATATAATACAGAGTAAAAATATGTATAAAATATCTCTAGTAATACATTTTAACTAAAATTCTATTTGAATTATAGCTTGAGATTTTGAGGCCTATAATTAAAAGCACAATGGAAGAACTTCCTAATCCCATTGTCTAAGCACTTTACCATAATGGTCCCTTTGGCTTTAGATAAGTCTTTAGATTTGAGATATGGCGAGTCGGTCCACAAATTATACCGGTTACGAAGTGACCTGGCGGTCTAGAGGTAGGGTGTCAGACTTCTGTGCTGGAGGTCCGGGGTTCAATCCTCGGTCCCGGCACAGATTTATCTGATTGCCAAACCCTTCCTTCACCTCTGACAAGACGTGTATTAATCACAACTTGTGAATGTGAGGAATGCCAGGCCTCCACCGTGGTTCGGATTCCACGTTAAACTGTAGGTCCTCCGTTTCATCTCACAATCACCCTACCATTGCACATTAGTGAAAGTGCGCGTAACCCGAACGGGTAGTAAGACACGGTGCTAATAATAATAATATATATACCGGTTACGGTTATATTATTTCGGTCATCAGTCCCAAGTTACAACTAAGGGTACCACCTACCTGAAGGGATATAGTTTCAAACTTTATTATTCCTTAATCGGGAACGACAGTTCTGAAGCTTCGCAAAATATAGTGCCAACTTCTGAGGATAGAGGGTGTCATGTGATCCGGCAGTTAATCTCAGTTTTGTAGACTAGAGCTTTTACGTTTTCATTCAAATAGCTCATCAATTGTCCTCACGAGGCTGAGTTTGACCCTGTTCCAGACCCACTGATTTCAAAGAAAAGTTCTGAAAGCGTCTGGGATCGAACCTGGTAACGCTGGATCGATCTGTACTCAAGAACTCTTGACTACTAGACCACTGCGGCGGTCCAGACTAAATTAATTGTAATATTATCTTATAGTTTTATTCAACTCTATCCATGTCATCGTATGCATATATATATTTATCTAACTAAGTAGCGTTTAACGCGATACTCTCGCAGTAGACTAGACTGCCGATGAGGAGGAGAGATCAAGGTTCGAATCTCGGTTGGGTGTACTATGGGTAGAGGTTTTTCCGAAAATAGTTTTCCACTCTTCCTCCACGCAAATACCGGTACACTTCCTATAAATGTAACCGTTATATTCCCTAAAACCATTAACGTAATTAGTACATAAGTGTGTAACCCGAACGGGTAGTAAGACGCAGTACAAAAAAAAAAGCGACTGTGGAACTGATCAGCCGACTTTCTAGGATCCTACACCAGTTCTTGTTCTTAAGTGAAGAACCGGCGGAAGATTCACCGAACCGACCCACCCTTACATTGGCGTGGCGTGCAGGGATGTGGTATCGAAAGAAAAGTATCGATACTGTACTAGTATCGAAAGAAAAGTATCGATAACAATAAGTATCGGTATCGAATCGCACATTTTTTAATTTTTTTTTGCTTCGTCTATTTGGGGCACCCTTGAGTTGACTTTGAGTTCAATGAGCTGTACAAAAGCTTTTTTTTTGTTTTGTTTGTGATGACCGGGATCGTTTCCCGTCGGGCATCAGGCTGTTGTGATTAGTAAAGATGACAGAAGAGCTATGAATTATGACGAGTTAAAAATAAAAGAGATTGAATGCATGAGTTGCTTGTCATGAACAAAAAAAAATGAGTGAGAATTTAGAAATATTGTCATTTGTTCTTCCTACATAGTCCTCCCTAGTACACATTTTAATCCCAGCACTAGTAAAAATAACAAAATAGTTGTTTCTTTCGATACCGATCCGATACCGGAGTATTAGTACTAATATCAGTAAAAGTATCGGAAAAAAAAGGTATCGAGTAATAAAGTACTAGTAGGCCTATCGAAAGGAAAATATCGATATTAGTAAAGTATCGATACTTTTTTCACACCCCTAGTGGCATACTGGTGTCACCAGGATAAGCACAGTTGGTTTCTGTACCTGTGAAATTGTTCTCATCCCTCTGTGGAACATTCATCGGTCGGGAATCAGCGAGCATATATTCCCATAAGAGGTTTGTAAAGCAGAGATTAAACCCTGATTTTTATTGGAAGCCCGATTTCGACCTCCAAAAGTCACTAAAATTTGCCATTCTAGAAATACGTCTTATTTGATTTATTAATTATATTGCTCATCCAAAAGTTAATTAAAAGCTCCCAATAATACTTCCTTAAGCGTTACTGTATAATTTATCTTTACTTTTTTTTTAAGCATTGGGTAACCTGGCGGTCTAGGGGTAAGGTGTCAGACTTCTGTGCTGGGGGTCCGGGGTTCAATCCTCGATCCCGGCACAGATTTATCTGATTGCCAAACCCTTCCTTCACCTCTGACAAGACGTGTATTAATCACAACTTGTGAATGTGTGGAATGCCAGGCCTCTACCGTGGTTCGGATCCCACGTTAAACTGTAGGTCCTCCATTTCATCTCATAATCACCCTACCATTACACATTAGCGTAAGTGCGTATAACCCGAATGGGTAGTAAGACGCGGTGCTAATAATAATTTTTTTTTTAGCAGCATGTTTACACTTATTATGTACTAATCACTATAATGGTTTTAGGGATTAGGAAGGGTTTATTAATAGGAACTGAAACCGCATTTGTGTGGAGATAAAGTGGAAAACCATTTAGGAAAAAAACACCCTCAGTACACCTGATCAAGATTCGAACCTTCATTTCCCCGTCATCGGCAGTCTAGTACAACACGAGATTAGCGCGTTAGACCACGCGGCCACCGAAAAGGGCTACTTTTATTTAAACAGACTAATAATATAAATACATTATAATATTTCTTTTTCTACCTTTGTGGTAACTTGAGTTTCAGATTGTTATGTGTGATTGGTCAAATGGGCGAAAACATATCACAGGTAAACAAGCTCTGCTTATCCTGGACAACACTACACGCCACGCTACAGCGCTCCTAGTTATTCGCAATACACAATGGAAAAACATACAAGTCACGTGTCATTGAGGGAGAGTTTTTTCTAATATTTCTAAGTTAACTTAATATTATGTCTCAGTCTCTTTGAATATATTGTTCCAAGACAAAAGGTTTGGCTTATCATTTGAGTTTTTTTTTATCGACCAACCTTTTTGTTCAGCTATCAAATTTGTTCCCAAAGCTACATTCACGCTAATTGTGTTTTGTACTTTTTGTGTTTTCAGGGAAGACTTGAAACACAAAATCCCAGAGTTGATTTATTTAACAAATTGATGGAAACCCCCCTACCCCCATTACCATACCCCTTTATAAACTTAATTAAATTCAAACTTCAGTATAAATAGCGGAGGAAATAAATAAATACAAAGTAATGACGTCATAAAAGTGTAGTAGAAACAATATTTCATTTATGGCCACGCGTCGTTCAAAGCAATGAGGGTGTAATGCAAATAATAGTTTAAAAAAAATAGCTAGCTCTTGAGGCAAAAGGTTTTAAACTATTTTATGGGGGAATAACTTTTTTGTGCATTATCAAAGACTCGATTTAAAAAACAAAAAAAAATCTGTCTTATTGCCGTCGTAACAAACTATTTACGCCTCCGAAATCGCAATATCGGGCTTTACTCTGAGAATAGAAATATTTAAAAAATAACCATCTTTAATTAAATGTACCTTCTGTACTTGGCTGTATTGAATATCTCATTAACATCTGTACGAAAATCTCTCGCTTACCGAGGCGTCCTCCTTAAGGTGAGGATGGAAGGGAACGTGAGAAAAAGATAGTGTTTTTGTAGTTTTTATAACAAAAAACTTTTTTTTTGTCAATATAAATCAAATTTCGCTCCAGTAGAACAGAGAGTTTAATTTTATTCACACGGTGATATCAACATTCGTTGAATATTTGTTCATGAGCATAGCGGCCTTAGGTGAGAAACTTTTTACACGAAGAGAAAAAGTTGTCATTAAAATTCCAGGACACCCTTGAGACAGATATTTTTTTATTATTATTATTTAGCACCGCGTCTTACTAACCGTTCGGGTTATACGCTTAAGTACTGATAACGCTAATTGATTAGGAATTAGGAAGGTTGAATTTAGAGGAAGTGAATCCGCATTTGCGTGGAGGGAGAGTGGAAAACCATTTAGGAAAAATCACCCCTAGTTCACCCGACCGAGACTCGAACCTCGATCTCCCTGTACTCGGCGGTCGAGCTCAACACGACTAGCGCGTTAGCCAACTACGCCACCGAGGCGGGTGAGACAGATATTTAACAGCTGTTGATATCACCAGGTGAAGAAAATTAAACTCTAGGTTTCTACTGGGGCAATATTTTATTTATTCTGAACAAAAAAAAGTTTTAATTTTTTTTTTAAAAAAATCCTGCAAAAAACACTGACCTTTACTCTCGTCCCTATATCCCGACCTTAACATCTCGCCGATCAAACATGACGTCATCATGTCCACAGAGCCGTAATGTTGTCCTACTCCCACACTACACTCCCCTAACACAAACTACAAAAGGCTCAAAGGTTTGGGGTCTTTAAATACAATTACCCGAGATAGCTCTATAAAGAACAAACATACCCTTTGTAAACCGCCCACGCCTCTACAAGCCACGTGTAAAAAGAGTAGAACAACGGCGCTATGTAGTGGACAAGCCTATCATACACAATACAGGGTGGAGCAAAAAAAAAAATTCTACCCGAAATACTCCGTTATACTATACCAGTTAGGTTTTCGGTTACTTTTTTTTTGTCCAACCTGTATATTTAGTAGGACACCCAAGAGTTTATATATTATACAGTTCAATTTTCGTAGGAAGAACCTTATCTGAAAGCTTGAAAAGTTATTAGATTATTAAGGGGTCATACTTAATTATATAAGGGTTTTTTTTGGGGGGGGGAGGGAAGAGGGGGATTTAAGTATTTTCTCACGTTTTATTATGAGGTGGGTTGGGGAGTGGGTCAGAATCCATCTTAACGTAAGTTTTATTTGTCAATGTTTATGGTGAAACAAACATTTTTTTTGTCATGAAAATAGGTAGAGTAGTTATATAAAATTTCACTTATATTTAACTGCAATTAAAGTATCTAAAATGGCATATCACTCGCTTAGTTAACAATTCTTTTGTCTAAGAATAATATAATTTATGGTATATATATATAATATAATAAAATATTACATTATAATATTATATACCAAATCGTGAAAAATTATTTAAGATACGGAAAATCTTACGATCCCTTATGTGGAGGGAGGATTTTTTAAAATCATGGGGTTACGTAATATGCAGCTGTCACTTTTGATAGATATTATAAATATCTATATAACACTAAAATAGTAAAATGTTATCAATATATTATACTGTAAAAATTAGTATTTTGCATTTAGTAAAAGGTTCATCCTATAAAAATTGTGATCTATATAAAAGTCTAGGAGACCCATTATCGAGTCCAGACTGTGGCTAAAAATGCCTTTGATACTAGAACTACTGTCGATAGGTTTTGTTGTGGTTGATCTATTAACTTACGTTAGTTTGTAGGTCGTGTACTTACTAACCCTATGTTTAGAAATTGCGCGTTAAATATTCCAATTAAAACACCACCCACCTTGAAAGATAAATATTCAAACTTAGGCAATTGATTTTATTAAATCACATTGAACACTTTATGGCTTTTTTATAATCACTTGAGCTACTAGATTCACCGTCACATTTGGGGGAGGGGGGGAGCTCTGATAGAAAAGATAATATAATTTGCAAATTGAGAGCATCTTAGTAAAAATATTTGTATAATATATTTTTTCATATTTCTACTCTGAGGAAAGAACCATAAAAAGATTTGTCCTAAAGGTTATTTTATTTTTCTTAATCGCATCAAAAATAAAATAATAAAAATAAGCCGAAATAAAACGAATAAAGCGAGCCGAAATAAAACAACAAAAATGAACCGAAACAAAGCTACAAAAGTGAATCAAAATAAAAGAACAAAAGCGAGCCGAAATAAGAAAAACAAAAATGAACCGAGGTAAAACTACAAAAGTGAACCGAAATAAAGGGAAAAAAGCGAGCCGAAATAACATTTTTAACTCCAAACTATCTAACATTTAAAATCAAAATCGTTTTACAACACTATTTGCATCAAAATTCACCTTAGCAAACAGACGAAGGACACATTAATTCGCAAGATTAGTTCATCCGCTATTTTGTAAAAAATTTATATACAAGCCTTCCTATAAATGGTTTAAAATAAAAGTTCTAACAAAACTAGTTTCTTACTTCAACTAATTAGTCTAAACGTCTTTCATAAATGTGTTAAAATAGGTATGTAAAATTGTTTTTTTTTAGATATGTTACATTTATAATAATTTTACTAGATTACTCACAGGACATAGTTGAAAGTAAATAAATACTTGTTTACGTGATTATCTTAGACAAATACAAAGATTATTGTTTCTTTAAATAGACGTGCAGAGGAAGTTTTTAAAGTAAAATTGACTCAAAAATAAAATCTATTAAAATGTGATTTTATCAATAATTTTGGAGGTGATATTGCATATATTTAGTAGACTTTCATACTATTTAGAAGCTAAATATTTTTTAAATAGATTTTCACAATTTATTCGAAAACACATTCCTATGTTTTCCTTACAACTTTATAACATACAAATTGAAAAAATTGCCTATTGCCCTGTGCTGGCTTCACTAATGAATTCCTTCATGTTATTGTAAGGTTGGCAAAATGCATAAATACTCAATAATTATGTATAATGATTTAAAATTTGTCTCGAAATATTTCTAGAGGAGTAGTACAACTTCACAATGAATTATATTACTAATTATTATCAATTATTAAACCATTTACCAAAGCGTTAAACATGAAGGTATTCCCTCAATTATTCACCTCAAATTTCAACGCCAAATTTAAGAACATTTACAGGAGACAAAATGAAGCTATAAGGTATAATACATTTATTTCATACACAGCACAACCTAATTTGTCACTTTGTTCAAACAATGTAAAATGGTTTTGTAAAAATAAAATTGTGAACAAAAAAAAAAAAGAAGAGCGAATGATATGCATTATTGATATAATAATGTGAATATTATGTACATTCATTTCAATATGATTAACTATACGTACATTATTTACAGGCAAGTACAGTAATGGATAAAATAAATAAAGAGTTGAAACTTCCATTAAGGGCCGCCTCGGTAAGCGAGAAATTGCTGCGCAGACGTTCAGCTCTAACGCAATATTTAATTCTGCGATGCGTTTAAAAAAAAAACTGTTCACGCCAAAATAAAGTCGAAGAATTCCAACAGGGATATTTTTCCTTAAAACCCTATAGCTCAAGTTTTATTAATAGCAAAAAAAAAGTGTGAAAATACAACATTTACTAATTTTCCACGACTTTTTAATCGTACTTGGGGAGCTATGAGACTAGGCTTGATGGAAAAAGGGCTCTAGATTTAGCCTTCCTCGAACAAATACAGGGATTTTTTTTATATAGGCTCACAATATAAAATTTTAAGATATTTGAGAACTAGCAGCGAGCTTTCCTCTTTACCTTAAGATAAGAAGTTTCGTACTTTTCTTTCCCATCTTTATTTTATTTACATGACAAAGTTGAACTGTAGGGTGAAGGGTGAAAGGGAGTATAAGCTTAGCCAGAATAAAGAGATAGTTCCAGAAAACAATACAGACCATTGAAGTTTAAGCCGTATTACCTGACAGCAATAACAGAGTCCTTGAATACAACATTCATAACCAAATAGTTAAATTTAATGGTTTTATAATGTGAAGTTTCACAGAATACAGATTTATTTTAATGTTACATGCTATTTGTAATTAATTTGATGGTTCGTTATAGTAAACATTCGCACAAACCTGAAGCACTATTATATAAAACAGCAAATATTATCTTTCATTCACAATAGATAAATTTGTGATTTAAAGAATTTATATTAACATCTATGTTATATATTAAGAATTAATAGCCAGAGCTATTATTTATGCTTATTAGTGGGGATTACTCCACTAGATATCATATTCTGAAAATTGAAAATGACACCTGGACACGGGAATCGATTCAGAATATGTTATATAGTCAGACTATTTATTTTACTAAGATTTTTAGACTAGTGGGAAGGTGTTTGATCTATTTAAAAAAATCAAATTCTTGGGTTTCTTGAGAAAGGTACTAAAACAATGCGGTGAAAAAGGTTTAAAAAACCACTGTTTTTTAATACCAAAACTTTATCCTTCCCCCTCCACCCACCCATACACTCAGTTCTTTAGCTTAGCACATTCAACCGCTCCTTTCAAATAAGGTGAATGCATGAAAGAAACGGAAGGGATATGAATGGAGGTAAAATATCGGTCTAAGCTTGTTTTACGTCTCTAGCCCCTTAAACGCCTTTGGCTGCCTCCACGGACAACACATGTGCTCGGCGGGACAGTATACTCTGCCTCTGTCTGTACCAGCATATAAACTACGGATTTTATTTATTTATTATTTATTTAGCACCGCGTCTTACTACCCGTTCGGGTTATACGCTTAATACTAATTACGCTAATGGATTAGGAAGGTTGAATTTAGAGGAAGTGAACCCACATTTGCGTGGAGGAAGAGTGGAAAACCATTTAGGAAAACCACCCACAGTACACCCAACCTATATTCGAACCTCTATCTCCCCGTCATCGGCAGTCTAGTCTACTGCAAGAGTAGCGCCTTAGACCACGCGGCCACCGAAGCGGGTTTGGTAGCATTTTATTATATTAGTTTTGTTATTTGATGTATATTGATAATATACATAAAAAATGATAGCTGATTATCACATGACTTTGACGTATGAATACATGAAAGTATATCTATTAACTTTTCTACCTGTCATATAAGGTTCTTTTTACGAAAATTGGACTGTAGCTGTCCTGCCAGCAGCGCGAGATCGAGACTAACTATTTGTTTTATTTTCCGGCGCATGCGCTTTGACAGTTTTAAGAGAGCTTATATTTCACTCAAACAAAGTGTACACTTATAAATTACTAGAGATAATCTTTCATCTAATTTGCATACTTGTTTTACCACACATGTAAATACGGTAGCTATGGTAACAAGTTGAATGAATTGATTTAATGGCTCGCGGTGACATTTCCATGTTTCAAACAAACTTATCAAATTATAAATTAATTCGACCTCGGTGGTCTTGGGGTAAAGTGCTCGTCTCAAGACCCCATGTCAGTGGGTTCAAACCAGCCGGGATCGACGGATTTTTCTTGAGCGGTACAAATCCGTAGCACAACTTCCTTCGTATGGGGAAGTAAAGCCGTCGGTCTAATGTCGATTGTGGAATGTAAAAGAATCCTGGAAGTTATGTGAAAATACCTTTCCCTGCAAAATTGGTAAGCCCTTTCGCTCTCACTCATAGAAATTCTCGTGTGCTGAGATAATAAATCAGTCGGTTCAGAAAGTGCACGTTAAATACCTCAAATATTTTTTTAATTAACTTTTAATCAAACTTCCAATTTAGGGCCGCCAATACGACCAGTTGGTTGGTTGTCGCCCCAAGATGGTGCTTACATTTTTGGAAGGCTGCAATGAGGCTTTTTTTTTACTTTCTCATATAGACAAAGTATTGTAGCCTAATAGTGAGTATTTTCGGTTTTGAAACGCATGAATCTTTACGTTTTGTGTGCCCCTGAACTAAAAAAAAAGTGGATCTTCAAATTATATCCATCCCACATGTCTGTCTGTCTATCCAAGAGGCCACAGCAGAAACAATTTGATTGGTTTAATTCAAATTTGATATATTTGTCTTACCTCAAGGACAAATTGTGATTTGTATTCCAACTCTTAAAAATAAAAGATAATTTTATTTAAAGCCGAATTTTGGAAATCGAAATTTTTCACAAATTGTTCTATAGAGTTTTATCAAAATGAGTATCAGCGTAGTGTTTTACATAATAAATAATAATATAAGGTAATTTTCCTAAGAATTAATCATTTTAGGGTAGTTTACCAATGATTGATTTTTAAAAATTAAAAAATATTATAACAATTTTGCTAAAAATTTATATCCGAAAAGTTTTTTTATCTGTTTATGAAAATCTATATTTTTGTTTTGAGAAAAACCTTGGGATATTTTACTTGTAAGTGATTTTTGAAAATTACCACAAACTACAATATACCACCTATATGATGAAGTATGTGCGATTTATCACTTATTTTCCCTTAAGAGTTTTAAATAACAAACAGTAGAATATTAAGTGTTTTTAATTAGTGCATAGAAAATAAAAGCTATTAACGACTTAACCTAAGTGGTAGAGATGAAAAAAAACCCAGTTAAAACCACCGCCAGTGCATCTATCGGGATTCAAACGTAAACGGCGATGTGAGTCTAACGCCTCAGACCACTCGAATACCGATGCAGGTAACTTTATGTCTAGTGAAGTAAATTAATTACTTTCAACGGAAGGAATAGTAACGGCGTAGAGGGAATGGTTGCGGAAGGTTGTTTAGAGGAGGTGCACCCACATTTGCGTGAATAGGGGAAGGGAAAAAAAACGTAAATACGTTCCATGTAAAAATCATCACGTATTTTAACTAGCCGAGACTCGAACCAGGACCTACCTATTGCCGGCAATCCAGTCTATTTCGAGACTGACAATTTAGCCAGTAAAGTCACCTGCATATGGAAATAAATAGTAACTTATTGTCATTATTATTAATTAGCACCGCGTCTTACTACCCGTTCGGGTTATAAGCACTAATGCACTAATAAGCGCTAATGTGTAATGGTAGAGTGATTGTGAGATGAAATGGAGGACCTACAGTTTAACGTGGAATCCGAACCACGGTGGAGGCCTGGCATTCCTCACATTCACAAGTTGTGATTAATACACGTCTTGTCAGAGGTGAAGGAAGGGTTTGGTAATCAGATAAATCTGTGCCGGGACCTAGGATAGAACCCCAGACCCCAGCACAGAAGTCTAACACCTTACCCCTAGACCGCCAGGTCACTAACTTATTGCCGATGTCGGCTAACCTTCCATCCATTGTTTATTATCCTTTACCTTTCACCTATTGTTTATTATCTTTTATCGATGTTGAATACCTTGTATCAATTGTTTATTAACATTTGGTTGATGTTTGCAACCTTCCTTCCGTTGTTTAGAACGTTCTAGAAAGGTTCTCCTTGAGTCTATTCGCCCCCCCTCCCGTCGTGTAAAAGGAGACTCGACATGAGGTCACAACTGGACCGCAGACCCTCGGCGGACTCTGGTCAGGCGCTCCGGAGCGAGGGATAATCCGAGACGACATCCTCTCAACATGTTAACCCCCCCTCTCCCGTCTTCTTGCAAGTGGTCACAAACATCGCTCGCCTGACCAAACCTTTTGGTTCAGAAACATTTTATAAACAAGATTCACCCACACTTTTGGGACTAACGTTAATCTGGACTTGCTTTATTTTACCTATGACAGGAAAGAAGGGCTTCGAGCCCCAGCCGGGTATATTAAGGGGGTTGGTCTAGGGGTAAGGTGTCAGACTTCTGTGCTGGGGGCCGGGGTTCAATCCTGGGTCCCGGCACAGATTTATCTGATTGCCAAACCCTTCCTTTACCTCTGACAAGACGTGTATTAATCACAATTTGTGAATGTGAGGAATACTAGGCCTCCACCGTGGTTCGGATCCCACGTTAAACTTTAGGTCCTCCATTTCATCTCACAATCAGACTACCATTACACATTAGCGTAAGTGCGTACAACCCGAACGGGTAATAAAAATAATAATAAAGGGGGTGATTTTCCCATCCCTTTTCCCTGCTAATGCGGGTGAAATTCCAATAAGCCACATTCCTATTTCTAGGCCCTAAGACTAAGTCGTTGAACTCACTTCGAATAAAAAAATAATCAACCGTCGCCCTAATAATATGGCTATGCTTCTGCTAGTCGAAAATAAGAAAACAATGGTGTTTATTATTGGATGCTTTACGGTAAAGGTTGTCTCCAAAGGGGAGGTGGGGGATATGTGTTGAACTTATAAGGTTGGTTGCGCGTTATTGGGCTAAACTCCTTGGCCGGTAGAACACAGATCGATCCCCGTCTGGGTGTATAATGTGATTTTTTATTACATCTTTACTTTCTCTTGACGCATCGGTGTTTAGAAGTAATGTAATCGGCAAAAAATATATATAAAAAAATAGAACTCTAGTCTTTGATATATTTCGACGTTTCATGACCCCCTGAAACTGAAAAAGTGGTTTTCGCGATGCCATTTGTCCGACTATCTTCTCGTGCCAGAGTGATTGATGCTTGCATCGGTTACCTACAGGTGCTCCTGCGGACTGATATGCCTCTGTTAGACTACTTTCGTTATAAGTAATACACAGGGCTGGGCTCCCAAGACCACTTCGCGGACGTTCGAGCTCGCGAGTTCGGTCCGCGGCGGTGGCGGCCCAGAAATGGGTTGGACTCTGTGGGGCAGTGAGTTTAAATGCCGACGAGTGATGGCGTTGGCAGAATGGTCGGTTCGGGTCTGCGGGGTACAAACTCCTGGGGTTCTGGGCCGCCGGCCGGGCTATCGTGGTTCTGGGCCCCGCCATTCGTGCGGTGAGAAGTTTTAGAGCTCCTGTGCTAGCCTGGACAGTTAGTAGTGCATGTGATAGAACATGGGCGCCTCCACTCGTACACACAAGGAGTGGGGGAATTATTTTTCCATGCGTAATGGGCGTAATCCCATTCCCCTACACACGGGGAAAAGTGGAGATCGTAAGGTCGCTTCTGTGAGCGAAAGTAAACAGCTCTGGGTACCACACTGGATAGGTGGTAGGCATGAGTCCCTTGTGTCGGTCCAACCAGTGAGTGACAAAGTGGAGGAGTTAATTCTCGCCTCCCTGGGTATCAGGTCTGAATCGGATCATCCCACCCTTCGGGGCGAGGGGGTTAGAGCTATTGTAGGTACCGACCTAGAAACTGCCCTAGGCCACGATGTCCAGGGGTGCTTGGCACCGATGTGCTCGCACGCAGCCGTCGCCATAGCACGATGCCTATAATGTCCGACTGTCTGTATGTCGGCCTAAGCCAAAACAATTTTACCAATTTGGGATAAAACACGGTTTCTAGGTTTTCTATAAGGTTTTCCCTAGTGGTTTTTGTAATTAGATATCTAACCATAAAATTAAGGGTAGTTTACTAAAAAGGCAAAAATAGAAAAAAAAAATTTTTTCACAAAATAACATGAGGATTTTAATTAAAATTCGTATCCCGCCCCTGTTTACCATTACAAACCAAAAGAGCCTTCCCATTTTGCCGGGAAAGGTATTTTCACATACCTCCTAGGGTTCTTTCTACACGCCACAATCGACATGGGGACCGACGGCTTTACTATCCCTCCGAAGGAAGTTGTGCTACGGATTTTTATCGCACAAGAAAAATCCGTTGACCAAGGCTGGGTTTGAACCCACGAATATCGGGTCTTAAGGCGAGCACTTTACCCCAAGACCACCAGGTTTATCGCAGCCCCCCTCCCCCCCATCCTAGAAATGTATACAACCCAAACGGTTAGTAAGAAACGGTGTACATACTTTGAAAATAAAAAACTCCCTTTCTTTTTTTTTTTACAAATATTTTCGTCATCCACATACAAGCTCGTCGGTCGGATGACTTCAACTTTCACCCCCTTTTTTTTTTCCACTAGGCTGACAAAAAAAGACGAGGTAAACAATTCAAGATTTTTTTTAATGAATAAAAAAAAAGGTGGAAGGATATTTAGAAAAAAAATTAAGTGCAGGAGTGGAGACTTGCCCGAAGCTAACCATATGTGGCGGGCGGGGTGAATGACCTAACAATGTCTGAACCACAGTCTTCATTTGGGGTTTACTGACTGGAAGATATGAATAGACTCAGGGGTCGGCAACTAGTCGATAGTGATCGATCTCGCGCCAACTTTCAGTCGATCTCGTAAGAGAACAACATCGTCATTTGAGTCTTATAAACTCGTAAATATATCATGTACTTTCAAAATATTATTTGAGTGTGATCAAAATAATATGAAAATGCACATTTTATCTACTCTATATGTTTTAAACCCGCCTCGGTGGCGTAGTTAGCTAAAGCGCTAATTTCGTGTTGAGCTAAACTGCCGAGGACGGGGAGATTGAGGTTAGAATCTCACTCAGGTGAACCGGGGGGTTTTCCTAAATGGTTCCTAAATGGTTTTAGGTGACCTGGCGGTCTAGGGGTAAGGTGTCACAGACTTCTGTGTTGAGGGTCCGGGGTTCAATCCTCGGTCCCGGCACAGATTTATCTGGTTGCCAAACCCTTCCTTCACCTCTGACAAGACGTGTACTAATCACAACTTGTGAATGTGTGGAATGCCAGGCCTCCACCGTGGTTCGGATCCCACGTTAAAACTGTAGGTCCTCCATTTCATCTCACAATCACACTACCATTACACATTAGCGTAAGTGCATATAACCCGAACGGGTAGTAAGCCGCGGTGTTAATAATAATAAAGGAGATCTTTACCACCAAAATCTCCCCACCTTCCAACTATTATCATCCCCTACAAGCTAAATCCAATTAACCCCCTAGCGTTGGAACATTAAGCTGCACAGAATGTAAACACATCGAATGCACACACAGAAAGCGAGACACATTTACAAACAAGCTCTCTGGAAGGGGGTGTCGGGCGTGGGTGGGGGTGGGGGTTAAAAATAGTCGTCTAGTCTAGGGAAGACATGTGACGGTGCGTGGGGGGGGGGGGGGGGGGGGATATCAACTACTTTATAATGGTTTGCTTCCTTATCGCGTCGACTGCTAGAGAAGTCGTCTTCCTGTTCTGGAAGACAATTAGATGTTTCCGACGACAGATATAGCGATGTTGCCTTGCGGGAGGGTTGTGTCCTTTTATTTATTTTTTTTTTAAATCGAGTTTTTAATACGAAGGTCGAGTAAAATTTTTTACGAGGGAGAACGAGCATGTCAAAAGGTCAAGTTGAGTTATATCCGTTCAAGTTGACTTTGACCTTTTTTTTAATGATGGAACATTTTGACTAAAACATATTCCCATTTGAATCTGCCTTAACTATACTTTGTTCACTTTAGAAATTGATGTGAATCCACCCTATGTGGTGTCGAAAGAACCGTATGGTCACTAGTTTTTTTTAAGCACCGCGTCTTACTACCCGTTCGGGTTTATACGCTTTATGTACCAATTACGCTAATGGTTTTAGGGATTAAGAAGGTTCTATTTTAGAGGAAGTGTACCCACCTTTACGCGGAGGGAAAGTGACAAAACATTTTTTTTTTTGAAAAACCACCCTCAGTACACCCACCGAGATTCGAACCTCGATCTCCCCGTCATCTGCAGTATAATCCACTGCGAGAGTAGCGCGTTAGACCAAGCGGCCGCCTCGGTCAGCGATAAAGTATCAATCGCTGTCAGGCCACACGGCTTAAAATACAATGGGATGTGTTGTTTAATAGGCCTAGTCCTCTATTATATATATAAGTTAATATATTCCCTTTAGCCCTTCATCTACTATCATCCTTTGTCGTTTCAAAATTAAAGAGGAGAAAGAAATAATAATAATATTTAGCACCGCGTCTTACTACCCGTTCGGGTTAAACGCTTAAGTACTAATTACTCTAATGGATTAGGAATTGGGAAGGTTGAATTTAGAGGAAGTGAACCCGCACTTGCATGGAAGGAGAGTGGAAAACCATTTAGGAAAAACCACCCCCAGTTCACCCGACCGAGATTCGAACCACGATCTCACCGTCCTCCGTCCGAGCTCAACACGACTAGCGCGTTAGCCAACTACGCCACCGAGGCGGGTAGGGGAAAGAAAAAACTACGAAACTTCTTATCTCAGGGTAAAGATGAAAGCTCGCTGCTAGTTCTCAAATATCTTGAAATGTTCTGTTGCGAGCCTATAAAAAAATTACTGCATTTATCAGAGGAAGGCAACAGTTAAGTCAAGTGGAGAGTGATGTATCCCATTTTAAAAAAACACGAAGAGAACCTTACATGAACATGATTCACAAGCCTTAAAAAAAACAGTCGACTGTGTAAGAAACAAAACTTGGTACTTACCAATAGGATATGTTGATGAATAACGCTGCCATTTAACCACAGTGTAACTATTGTATAGCTTCATGACCGATACAAAATATGGCATCAATCATTTTTAAACATACAGATACGTTATCTTTATCTCCTGAAATGCACTTAGGACTGCCAGAAGTCCCTTTATAACAAACAGGATCACCGTGTATAACACACTGTCACGTCAGGACACGTAACCGCCCTGTAACTGAAATAACCAGAATGTCCTTAACATAAACAACCACTCGATAATGATCTAAGGTTGTCAAGCCACACGGTTGTGTCGTGTCGGTTTCTGGAACTAATTCTCTCGTTTTTTTTTTTTTAAATTCAATGGCACTCAATACATTTACTTCAATCAGCCAGGTACACTCGTATTCCATTCAGTTCCGATACTACTTTCTTAATATTACCATACGTTCAATCCAGTTCTAAACCACATCCCTAACTGATCGCGAATCTCTTGCGATGATTTTTCGTTTACCGAGGCTCCCCCCTTAAGGGCACCGCCTACTTGGAGTAAATACTGAAGATATTTTATTATAGGACTGACAGTTTTGAAGCATCAAATCCAATGAAACAATACTCAATTATTTTTGAATGTTTTGTTGAGGTCGTTAAAAAAAATGCCTTCATTTGTTTAAGGAAAGATTTAGCTTCGTTTCTAAACCCTTTTTTAAATTTTATCTCGGAACTGATTAAATTTCACGTAAAAGGTCGTTGACAATGAGCTAATTTCACATTTTCTTGCTTAATTTTTTTTAATCAAAGAATTTAAAAAAGCAAGATTTTTTAAAATCCAACACTGATATATTGATAGGTCTACCTTTTGCCTCCATTAAGGCGTAAATCATATTTTAAAATACCAAACCACTTATTAAATAACGCGGAATTAGTTCCGATAGAGGTATGGCATAAGTTATGTATTGTAAAGCCATCAAGTTGGCAGCTCTGTCAGTGGGAAGTTTGAAATAAGTTATGACTTGGAAAGCCATCGAGTTGACATCGTTCGTAATCTTATAAATATGAACAACTATTAGTATTAATAATTATCATAAGTTGAATATGTACTTATACTGTATAACTGTTTGGTGTCCTGGAATATCAAAACGGAAATCTGGCAACCTTACACACACCACTGTTAGAATAAAAGAAACAAGTTTACGAGTTATATTTTGTAAACATTCTAAAGATACATACTAGGGTTTTTATTTCATCTTTAATGGATAATACTAAGTTCATGGTCCGTTAAACCAGGAGCTTTTTGAACACTTGACTTACATTATATTACACTATATTGTACTCTCGTTACCATTAATACAATTTTTACAACCTCCGTTTAAAAGCGAGCGAGGATTGGTTCAAACACTCAAGTAATAAGGTGCTCTGTGCAATCGGAGACGGCGTGGCGCGATCCTTCGTTGGTAAATAGATAGATAGATGTCACCACCGGTCTCAATATTTAAAATGCGATCACATTTCTAATTGATATGTGTGATCCGTGAAAGCTTAGTTTATATGTAGGGAAACATAATATTTTCAATAATTCCACACGCATTTTCGGTAGATGACTTTTAGACTAATTGTGAACTTTTGTTTTGTTTTTAATTGTGAACATCAAGGCCTACAATTTTTTGGTAAGTGTGTAGGCCTTGATCTTCTTTCTTCTTTTCAACGTTTAATTAAATACTGCTGTTTGGCGCCATTTTATTTTTGTTTTAATACAGAAGAGAGAATTTTAATGTAGATAAATTAGATATCAGCACCAAAATAACTTTTAAAATTTATATATGAAAAAAGGAATAGTTCTAGTATTGTTGTACAACGAAAGATCGCGCATCGCTCTTAACATTTTAAGAATGAAGATTAAAACCACACAACAATCTGTAATACACAGGAATGCTTGGAACATGAAACACATTATATAATATATATTTAGAAAAAAAAACTCTTATAAAACTATTTTAGAGGCAAATTGTTACTTATATAATAAAACAGCAATAATTGCCATTTTTATATTATTTATGGCGGTTTGATGAACACATTACAATTATTATCAATATTCAAAATGGAGTTTTTTTTAATGTAAGGATTATATTTTCAATTATTCATCTATTCAATCACTAAAAAAACCTTTTTAAAAGAGATGCTTACTAGCTCCAGAGAACAATAAATATTTTGAAGTTTCTATCACGCATAAAAGCGATGAATATACAAATTTTTCTAGCAATGCATTGTTGTATCACATCAAGGGTAAAGCTATATAATTATTAATAATATTATTTTTCGCACATTGTTCAAGCATCTCACACAATTTGATAACAAATTAAACTAACCCTTTCATTAAAATTTAATGTTTCAAACAGACAACAAATTAAATAAATAAGCATGCTATACAATGATAAAAATTTAATTACATATGTTTATTTGTTGAGTAATTAATTACCTGGTAAATAACTTTAATGGCATTGTTTATGGTTTACACTTGGCTTAGTGAAAATTATAGCACTTTTTTTTTTTTTAGCTTTTTCTTGAGTTTTGATAATACTTCAAAGTTGAAATTAAAAATAAAATCAGAGAATGTTGACAGTTTATAAAATGCCTACGTTTAAAAATACATAGTCGAATCGACAAATAAAAATGTTTAATTTTTCCAATTAAAAAATCTAAAAGAGTTACATTTATTATGTTTTAATCTTTATGAATATCGGTTTTGTTCCTACACCGCGTCTTAATACTCGTGCGTGATACATGTTCATGGGGCCGGTAATCGAACCCTGACCTTCCCAGCAAAACCAGACTAAATGAGGTCGACATTTAAACCACGTTCCAACTAGCGCGTGTTATTGTGTATAATGTATTTTTTATTATCTTTCTGTCGTCCTCAGGACCCGATGTTTGTGAGTTCAAACCCAGCCGAGGTCAAAGGATTTTTCTTGAGCGATAAAATTCCGTAGCACAACTTCCTTCGGAGGGGAAGTAAAGCCGTCAGTCCCATGTCTATTGTGGCATGTAAAAGAACCATTGAAGGTATGTGAACAAATCATTCCCGGCAAAATTGGTGGGCCTTTTTGCGCTCGCTCGTAGAAATTCAATTTGGGGATTTCTACCAGATGGTGCGGGCGGTACTATCCAGGCGAATAGGTTGAGTGCAGGCCCAGCTCTGGATGGATAAATATCTTATAAGATTTACCTTCACGTTGTTGACTTAAGGAGGAAAATATTTTGTTAAAATAGTAGCCAATTTAACTACAGCCCTTATGGTTTTATTGTTACTTTATTTCTATGAATGTGCATACACTCTGTACACATAACATCTAGACACCTTCATTTTCTACAGACACATATTACATCTAATCATCATAGACACAATTAATGTCCAAAAAAATCTTACTAGTGATCAAACACGGACAAAGACGACAATATAGTATGGTCTGATTCGCCGGTGACTTGGAGGTCTGCAGTTCAAATTCCGACCATGTGTACTGAGGGTATTTTTATTTTTCAAAGTAGCTTAACATATTCCTTTTATTTGTTGAGTATTGCAACTCTCCCGTCTTCAATAATTCTTTATTTTATCAAAACAAAGTGTACTTTTTTTATATTGAAAATAAATATATATGTATATAAATAAAATTATAACATTAAAATTGACCTGCCTCGGTGGTTGTATAGTGCGATGCGTCTCTCTTGTATTGGACTGAATTACTGGTGATGGGAAGATCAGGGATTCGAATCTAGTTTGGGTGATTTGAGTTTTTTTTTAATAAATGGGTTTCCACTCTCCCTTCACACGAATACGGCTAAACTTCATCTAAATTCAACCTTGCTAACAGATAAGCGTAATTAGTACAAGTGCGTACAACACGAACGGGTAATAAAAAGCGGTGCTTTTTTTTAAAAAAAAAACATCTTCTTGTCACCTTTAATTTGATACAAAGGCGTGTTGTGGAAAGGAGGAAGGAGAAGAGTCTACCACCTTACCTCAGTCGGTAGCGTATCTGTCCACTGAACTGAGGGTTCCAGGGGTTCGATTCCCATCATTGGTGAAATGTGGATGATTTAACGGCCTGAGGAGCTGGATGTTTTGTTTGTTCTAGATTTAACTTAGTTCAGGGGTGACCTGGTGGTCTAGGGGTAAGGTGTCACACTTCTGTGCTGAGGGTCCGGGGTTCAATCCTCGGTCCCGGCACAGATTTATCTGATTGCCAAACCCCTTCCTTCACCTCTGACAAGACGTGTATTAATCACAACTTGTGAATGTGTGGAATGCCAGGCCTCTACCGTGGTTCGGATTCCACGTTAAACTGTAGGTCCTCCATTTCATCTCACAATCACCCTACCATTGCACATTAGCGTAAGTGCGTATAACCCTAACGGGTAGTAAGACGCGGTGATAATAATAATAATAACTTAGTTCAGAAAGTGCACGAGGGGAAGAAAGATAAAAAATATCAACGTTGACCGATTTCCTACCCTTATTATTTTTTTTTAAGGATGGATTTAAAGAAAACAACCTATTTCAAAGATATACCTACCTTCACATGTACGTGGGTTTCATCTTGTACGCCCTTTTCCATATCTCGCAGAGGCACACAGTCGAGTGGAACCTGTAGAAGATGGCCAGAGGCATCGACACGTGGGTGATGATGGTCCAGGCCCAAAGTCCGTAGAAGTGCAGCTGTATCGGGTGGGACTCGGCCCTCGACTTCTCCAAAGTGTTGATGGCCCACATGGCCAGGTTGGTGACCAGGAGGAACGTAACCAGCTCCCTGCCGGGTTTGCGACGGATCTGTTCGGGCGTGACGCAGGAGCGTCGCGAGGCGTCGAGGACGAACATGGTCTGACAGGTGGTCTGCACCAGGGATGCCAGCGCCGTGATGAGGACGAGGACCGTGTTCTTCTCGATGGTGAAGTGACCGCCGATGATGGTGAAGGTGCTGTAGATGAACATCCCAGTCTGGGCCCCGACCAGGAGGATGTTGTCGAGTTCCAGGTTGCGGCCGCCGTCGTACTTGAGTTGGCGGACCTGGAGACGTTCCGGGTTTTTTATGGGGGAAAAAAATGGGACATTTTAAAAATGCAAGGAAAAAAATCCTACATATCACTGACCATCTAGGCTTGGGGGGTGAGAAGAACTCTTAAGACGTCTGGTTCTAGCTGTATTACCTACCTAAGTTAGGTGTTATCTCTGGGGTGAGACGGGCTCTTAAGACGTCTGGTTCTAACTGTGTTACCTACCTAAGTTAGGTGTTATATCTGTGGGGTGAGACGGGCTCTTAAGACGCCTGGTTCTTGCTGTATTACCTACCTAAGTTAGGTGTTATCTGTGGGGTGAGACGGGCTCTTAAGACGGCTGGTTAGAGCTGTATTACCTACCTAAGTTAGGTGTTATCTGTGTGGTGAGACGGGCTCTTAAGACGTCTGGTTCAAGCTGTATTACCTACCTAAGTTAGGTGTTATCTGTGGGGTGAGACGGGCTCTTAAGACGTCTGGTTCTAGCTGTATTACCTACCTAAGTTAGGTGTTATCTGTGGGGTGAGACGGGCTCTTAAGACGTCTGGTTCTAGCTGTATTACCTACCTAAGTTAGATGTTATCTGTGGGGTGAGACGGGCTCTTAAGACGTCTGGTTCTAGCTGTATTACCTACCTAAGTTAGGTGTTATCTGTGGTGTGAGACGGGCTCTTAAGACGTTTGGTTCTAGCTGTATTACCTACCTAAGTTAGGTGTTATCTGTGGGGTGAGACGGGCTCTTAAGACGTCTGGTTCTAGCTGTATTACCTACCTAAGTTAGGTGTTATCTGTGGGGTGAGACGGGCTCTTAAGACGTCTGGTTCTAGCTGTATTACCTACTTAAGTTAGGTGTTGTCTGTGGGGTGAGACGGGCTCTTAAGACGTCTGGTTAGAGCTGTATTACCTACCTAAGTTAAGTGTTATCTGTGGTGTGAGACGGGCTCTTAAGATGTCTGGTTCTAGCTGTATTACCTACCTAAGTTAGGTGTTATCTGTGGAGTGAGACGGGCTCTTAAGACGTCTGGTTATAGCTGTATTACCTACCTAAGTTAGGTGTTATCTGTGGGGTGAGACGGGCTCTTAAGACGTCTGGTTCTAGCTGTATTACCTACCTAAGTTAGGTGTTATCTGTGGGGTAAGACGGGCTCTTAAGACGTCTGGTTATAGCTGTATTACCTACCTAAGTTAGGTGTTATCTGTGGGGTGAGACGGGCTCTTAAGACGTCTGGTTCAAGCTGTATTACCTACCTAAGTTAGGTGTTATCTGTGGGGTGAGACGGGCTCTTAAGACGTCTGGTTCTAGCTGTATTACCTACCTAAGTTAGGTGTTATCCGGGTAAGGACGTGAGGGTGGAAACGGGCTGTTAACAGACAAACGACAGTCGGACCTCACCTGCAGCATCCCGACCAGCGTCGCGATGGTAGTCATGGTGTAGAGCGTCAGCTCGCAGATGTTCACCTCCATCACCGCCAGGTTGACGAACTCGGGCCTCGAGATCAGCACGAAGAACAGGATGAGCGAGATGATGGTGAGCACCAGCACGAGGATCCCGACGAACAGCCCTTTGTGAGCCCCGGCGCAGTCGACGGAGTAGAGGTGAGGGGACTTCTTGTAGGCGGCGTGGGGTCCGGGAAGCCCCGCCTTGCCCCCGTGCCGGCCGCCCACGCCGGCGACGCCACCGACGCCGGTATGAGGGCCCGACGCGACGGCGTAGCGGCTGATGTTCTTCCACATGACGTAGAGGATCGCCGCGCAGATGAGGCTGTACTCGATGGTGCAAGGGAAGAGGAACGGGCTCGCGTCTTGTACCAGCGAGCCCATGATGTTGGTGCGCCTGCACTCGTAGATGTGGTGCGGACCTTTCAGGCCGCGGGCCACGCGGTGATGCGCTGAGTAATGCGCGCTGGACAGGAAAGGGGGAACGGTCGCTGCGGACAGCTTGAACGCTGAAAAAGGAGGGGGTAGTATTCTGAAGATTATAACTTAACCAAGTCGGGAGCGTGTCTGCCTACTGACCTAAAGCCTGTTTCACAAGAGGCTAGTTTTTTCCCATCTTTATCACCGCGTCTTACTACCCGTTCGGTTTATACGCTTATGTACTAATTACGCTAATGAATGACTTAAGGAATTAAGAAGGTTATTTAGAGGAAGTGCATCCGCATTTCCATGGAGGGAGACTGGAAAAGTGTTGTGGGGAAAAAACACGCTTAGTACACCCGACCGAGATTCGAACTCCGATCTCCCCGTCATCGGCAATCTAGTCTAATGCTTGAGTAGCACGTTAGACCACGCGACTACCGAAGCGGGTACTACTAGTCCTTCTTAACTCAACACCCGAGGTTGATTTTATGTGATTTCCAATCATCCGGAGCTGAACTTGCACTCAACCTTTGGCTGGTTAGTGTTACCTGCACCATCTGGTAGGAATCCCATGCCCTGGAAGACTTCCGAAAGTGTGGTGGTTTCCCGTTTCCTTCGACACTGAATTTCCTATGAGCGAGAGTGAAAGGGCCAACCAATTTTGCAGGGAAAGATATTTTCTCAATACCTTTCCAGGGTTCCTTTACATACCACAATCGACATGGGGACCGACGGTTTTACTTCACCTCCGAAGGAAGTTGTGCTACGGGTCTTCTTTATCCCTCAATAAAAAAAAAATCCGTCTACGCCTGGCTGGGTTTGAACCCAAGGAACATCGGGTCCTGAGGCGACACCCGAGGTCGACAGTTACTGTCTATCAGAGCGATACATCAATCTCGGAGACCTTGTCACATATTTGGCGTGTCAGGTGTAGTTACCCCGCCCTTGTGAGAGGAGGTAGAGTCGACCCTCGACAAAACCTGTTTGTTTGTTTGTTTGTTGTTTAAATCGAATAGTTTGTAGAGTGAAGTTATGTGACCCAGTTTCCCCCCCTCCCCCTCTCCTCGTACGCTGTATACTACCTGCGAAACAATGTCGCGACCTTAAAGCTGGCCTTCTCCCCAAACTCCTCCCTTTATCCTCTCACAGAACCGCTTCGGTGGACCCATCGTTTAGGACGTCACTCTCGCAAAGGAATAGACTGAAGATGACAGCAAGCCCTGGTTCGAACCCCGGTCGGGTGTATTGGGAGGTGTTTTTTTATCCAAAAGTTTTCTCCATCTCCTTCCACGCAAATGTGGGTACAATTCCTCTGAATTCAACCTTCCTCATCCCTAACTCATTAGCGTAATTAGTATATATGCGTATAACCTAAACAGGTTGTAAAACGAGATGCAAAAAAAAGTTAGATCACGTAGATTATTATTATTATCACCCGCCTCGGTGGCGTAGTTAGCTAACGCGCTAATTTCGTGTTGAGCTAGACTGCCGAGGACGGGAAATCGAAGTTAAATCTCGGTCGGATGAACTGGGGGTGGTTTTTCCTAGATAGTTTTTCCCCTCTCCCTCCATGCAAATGCGGGCTCACTTCCAACAAATTCTACCTTCCCAATTCCTAATCCATTAGTTTAATTAGTACTAAAACGTGTAAACCGAACGGGTAGTAAGACGCGGTGCTAAATAAATAAAATATTATCATTATTATCATTATTATTATCATCAACATTTTAAGGGCAGATCCCTTAGATGAGTCGGTAGCGTGTCCGCCTACTCAGCTAACAGTCCCGGGTTTTATTCCCGGATGGCCGAAAAATGTATCATTGATGAAATGTGGGTTTCCCCTTTCATAATAGCGATGAATTTACGGTCGGGGTGCTGGGTGTTGTGTCTGTTTTAGATTTAAAGTTTGTTTGTAAGTCGTGTCAATCGGTTCAGGGAAGTGGACTTTAAATACCTCAAATAAATAGATAAATAACACCCGAAAAAACGTAAATCCATTCAAGATGTATAAAGATGTACTTCCCCCTTAATAGTATGTGAACTGCATGACATAGGTGTAAGCTTGCTTGCCTACCTTCTTTCCTATTGGGAATACCTGCTTCGACGCTAATGTGTAATTGGTAGGGTGATTGTGAGATGAATGGAGGACCTAGGCAGTTTAACGTGGAATCCGAACCACGGTGTAGGCTGGCATTCCTCAACATCACAAGTTTTGATTAATACACGTCTTGTCAGAGGTGAAGGAAGGGTTTGGCAATCAGATAAATCTGTGCCGGGACCGAGGATTGAACCCCTGACCCCCAGGACACAAGGAAGAACATAGAAAAGTGTAGAGTAGGAGGAGGAAAGAATATAGGATGAGGTAAGGTTTTAGCGGATGAGGGTTATGAAGGAGAGAAGGGTGGAATGGGAAGGAAGTGTAAGGAGGAGAGTGTCTAGGAGGAAAGAAAGTGTGGCTGAGGGGAGTGTGTGAAGGGGTGTGAAGGAATGGAAGGGTATATAATAAAGGTATTTGATTGAGCCCCCTCCCCGCCTCCCCCTCCTACCCCCGACCACCCCAATAAAAATACTCACGGAGTCTGTGCGAGAGGCCCAGGGTGTTGTTCTCCGGGTCGTAGAAGGTGAGGATCTCGTGCTTGTCTCCTGTATCAGGACGTTGAGCCACACGGACAGGTTGGTCCCGATCATGTGCATGAGACCGAACCGCGCCAAGGCACGGTGCTTGTGCACCTTCATTTGCTGAGCCCAAACACAGAACGACAGCTGTTATTTGAGGGGTCAACGCCGACAGTCTACACCACTACTGGACTGTCTATTAATAATAATATAATAATATAATAATAATAATAATAATAATATAATAATAATAATAATAATAATAATAATAATAATATTTAGCACCGCGTCTTACTACCCGTTCGGGTTATACGCTTTAAGTACTAATTACGCTAATGGATTAGGAATGGGAGGGTTGAATTTAAAGGAAGTGAACCCGCATTTGCGTGGAAGGAGAGTGGGAAACCATTTAGGAAAAACCCCCCCAGTTCACCCGACCGAGATTCGAACCTCGATCTCCCCGTCCTCGGCGGTCGAGCTCAACACGACTAGCGCGTTAGCCAACTACGTTCTTTCTATTTCATTGGTACAGTCCAGTTTTCGTAGAAAGAGTCTTTCTCATCTGACAGCTAGAGGATTGTTTTATTTAGCACCGGTACTATTACCCGTTCAGGCTATACGCTTATGTACTAATAACGCGTATGTGTTAGGGGTAAGGAAGGTTGTATTTCAAGATTGTGTACCCTCATTTGTGTAGAAGAAGAGTGGAAAACCATTTTAAAAAATTCTCAATCCACCCAACCGGGATATGAGCGCCGATCTACTAGTCATCAGTAGTCCAGTCTATTGAGAGATTTAAAGTCTTAGACCGGTATAGCAGGACTAATAGACCTACTTTCACGTATTCATACGTCCAGTAATGTGATGTGTAGCCTTAATTGTGGATAAGTATCGCTAATTTATTAGGGGAAGAACAGAACAACTTATTTTCCACGAAGAGCTACACACCGAACGGGTAGTAAGACGCGGTGCTAAAAAAAAAGTAAGCCTAAGTGTTCCCAAAATACATCATTTGTAAAGATATACCGATGGAATTACATGTAAAAACCAGCCTATTTGTTGTTTGTAAACAATTTCTTAAGACAAAACGTATAATCATTTGCTTAGGGAAGTCTGACAGTTTACTAGCTTTGTAATCTACAAAAGTAGCGGGCGAAGGATCATTTTACAAACTTAAATATATCAAAAACAGACCCCCCACATCACCCCTCTTCCCAGATATTATCTAACAATTATTTTATAAGCATTTTTCTCATAACAGTAGAACATAGAAACTAATTTTTAAGTGGACCGGATAGCGACTTAAATCATCGACAATGTAGATGAAATAGCCTCGGTATTAAGGTGCGGCAGAAGGGAGCACGAGTAATTTTACAGTTTTTATAGCATTACATTTTTTTGGTCAAAATAAATCAAATATTTCTCCTGTAGCAACAGAGAGTTTAGTTTTCTGCGCATTCTAGTATCAACAGATCTTGAATATCTGTCAAGGGTGTCCTGGAATGTTGTCAACACTTTTTAAATAATGAGAAAAGTTTTGACAAAACTCCAGAACATCTTGACAGATATTTAAGATCTGTTGATATTAGGATGTGCAGAAAACTAAACTTATGTTGCTACTGGAGAAATATTTTATTATTTTGACCAAAAAAATGTAATGCTATAAAAACTGTAAAATTACTCGTGCTCCCTTCTGCCGCAACTTAAATTTACTACTAATAATATAAATGTAAACACTTCACTTCACCCCTCTAGCTTACACTTTAAACATAGTTTCATTTCTATTTATAAATGTTCGTCAAGGAGGCCGCCTCGGTAAGTGGGAATTTGCCGCGCAGACGTTCAGCTCTAGGGCAATATTTAATTATACGTTGCGTTATTTCAAAAATTATGGTTTACACCAAAATAAAGTAGAGATATTACAAAAGGGATCTTTTTTTTCTTAACAACCCTATAGATTGAGTTTTATTAAAATAAATGTGCGAAAATGTGAGATTGGCTCATTTTCAACGACTTTTTAATAATAGTCGCCGGAGTTATGAGACTAAGTTTGATGAAAAAAGGGCTGTAATTTAGCCTTCCTCTAACAAATACAGTAATTTTTTTTAAAGGGTCATAACAGGAAAATTTTAAGATATTTGAGAACTAGTAGCGAGCTTTCCTCTTTACCTTTAGATAAGAAGTTTCTTAGTTTTCTTTCCCCTCTTTCTTATTGGCATCACAAAAGGCGAAAGAGAATATATAGCTTACACAGAATAGAGACGTAGTTCCAGAAAACGACACATACCATTGTATCTTAAGCCTTGTGGTCTGACATCGATACTTTCTCGCTGACCAGGCGGCCGCCTTAAGGTGGGGGGCTAGTGAGCGTGAGTTTAGGGCAGTATTTTCGAAGTTTTTATAGCATAAACATTTATTTGGCCAAAATAAATCAAATATTTCTCTATAGAAACATAGAGTTTAGTTTTCCGCACATGCTAA
>JAVRXN010000014.1:10444332-10601832 GCA_033556935.1 Timema podura | reverse complement strand
CTGTGCTGGGGGTCCGGGGTTCAATCCTCGGTCCCGGTACTGATTTATCTGATTGCCAAACCCTTCCTTCACCTCTGACAAGACGTGTATTAATCACAACTTGTGGATGTGAGGAATGACAGGCCTCCACCGTGGTTCGGATCCCACGTTAAACTGTAGGTCCTCCATTTCATCTCAGAGTCACCCTACCGTTACACATTAGCGTAAGTGCGTATAACCCGAACGGGTAGTAAGACGCGGTGCTAATAATAATAATAATAATAATAATAATAATAATAATAATAATAATAATAATAATAATAATAATAATAATAATAATAATAATAATAATAATAATAATAATAATAATAATAATTAGGAAACGTACTATTTGGGGGATGAAAGCTAGAATTGTAGGATGGAAACTCCAGGGTACGTTGTCGAGGGTCAAATCCCGAGGTCTCTGAAGAGAGAAACCGCTTATTTACTTTGTCTTGCGACCAAACATGCTCTTTTTGAAGCCCCCTCATTCACAAGGCGACAGTGAAGAAACCAGATTATACAAAGTTATTGGTCTTAAATGTTGACCTTTGTGACGTGTGGGCATGTACAGTAGCCCCATGACTTCTTTGGTGCTGACTGACAGCTGACGGCTTTGAAAAGTTACCAGACCAAATTATGTATCCCTACGCCGAACCATATGATCTGCAAAAAACATGTGTTTAGCAGCTGTCACTTCTGACAGTCAAAATGTAGGTATATACCTAAATGTTGAGTTTCAGAAGTCAGCTGTGAACTGTCAGTCAGCACCAAAGAAGCCATGGGGCTACTGTACAAGGAAAACAGGTCAAGAGTCGACATGGTCAAGGAAGTTGTCAACAAGACCGGACCGGTAAGTTAAGTTTGGAACTGAGGAAGAAACTGATGAAACGCTACATTTGACGCAAATCGCTGCACGGAGCAGAAACTTGGAATCTCAGGAAGATGGAAAAGAAATACTTGGAGAGCTTTGAAACATATGGAGCTGGACAAGACTTGGGAAGATCAGGTGGGCAGACAGGATGACGAATTAACAAGTCATTTTGGATGTGATTCTTTGGTCCAAAGCAAACTGGATCGGACACATCCTTAGGAGGAACTGTCTTCAGCACAACGTCATAGAAGGAAAAGTCGAGGGAAAGAGGAGCTTAGGAAGGAGGAGGATTATAAATATTGGATGACGAAGAAGAAAATTCTGGCAGCTGAAGGAGGAGACAAGAGGACAGGACGCATTGGCGGTCTAAGTTCACTGGAATGTACCTGTCGTAAGATATAATACTTAATAATAATAATAGTAATAATAAGTGAACCCACCTCGATGGGGTAGTTGGCAAACGCGCTAGTTTCGTGTCGAGCTAGACTGCCGAGGACAGGGAAATCGAGGTTCACATCACGACTCGGGTGAACTGAGGGTGGTTTTCCACTCTACCTCCAAACGATTACGGACTCACTTCCTCTAAATTCAACATTCGCAATTCCTAATTCATTAGCGTAGAAAACGAACGGGTAGTAAGACGCGGTGCTAAATAATAAGAAGTGCAGTTTTTGACTGTTCTTCGTGCAAAATCAAGTTTCACTTTTCTTAGCATCAGCACTTTATATACAAAAATCACCGTGAAAACAAAAATGCCAGAAAATTCACGAAACAACATAAGCCAGGAAAAACATGTGCTGACCAAAACGTGTGGTGACAAAAAAAAAAAAAAGAAGGTATGCGCATGCGTGCATCTAGAAGGTCGAGCGACCCGGTTGCAATCATCCACTCACTGAGCGACTACTTTTTTCTTTGTCAATTCTCCAGTAGAAAACTAGAGTTTAATTATCTTCAAGAGGTGATATCAACAGTTGTTGAATATCTGTCGAGAGTGCCTTGGAATTTTATGAGAGCTTTTTCTTTTCATTTAAAAAGTTTGTCATCTAATGCCGCTATACTCATGAATTAATAATAATAATAATAATAATATTAGCACCGCGTCTTACTACCCGTTCGGGTTATACGCACTTACGCTAATGTGTAATGGTAGGCTGATTGTGAGATGAAATGGAGGACCTACAGTTTAACGTGGGATCCGAACCACGGTGGAGGCCTGGCATTCCTCACATTCACAAGTTGTGAATTAATACACGTCTTGTCAGAGGTGAAGGAAGGGTTTGGCAATCAGATAAATCTGTGCCGGGACCGAGGATTGAGCCCCGGATCCCCAACACAGAAGTCTGATACCTTACCCTTAGACCACCAGGACACCCTGACAGATATTCAACAACTGTTGATATCACCATGTGAAGAGAATTAAACTATAAGTTTATACTGGAGAATATTATTTATTTTGGCCAAAATAAATGTTTTAATGCAAAAAATACTGGCCTTTTCGGGCATTCCCTACATTCCCACCTTAATGTATGTTCCTACGACACTAAAAGAGTTATATTCCATAGAAACCAATGAAAATCAATGGTTATTTGATTATTTATAAGTAATAGCGCCAAAGAAAGGCCCCCTTTTTTTGACAGTTAAACAAAGTTTTTTTTCTCACCCCATCTTACTATCCGTTTAGGTTTTACGCATACGTACAAAAAAAACACGCTAATTTGTTAGGAATAAGGTTAGGTCGAATTTAGAGATAATGTACCAGCAGTTACGTGGAGCGAGAGAGTAAAAACCATTTACAATAAAACACCCCATTTTTTTTTTTTTTTTAGTTTCCAAGTGTGAACTCGCCCAACGAACGTGAAAATTAATAACGGATGGGTAGAGAAAGAAAGCTAAACGAAAAAAGGTGAGAAGAGGGAAAGACGTAAACTTTGTTCCATGACACTAGATCTCAGACGTATTTTGTTTTTTGCCGACGACGCGAACCAATGACGGCCTCCCCCTGTACCCCCTTGCCTTACCAACGAGAGCAACCGTGCGTGCCATAACTTAGGGAGGGCTGTTAATTTTATTTCCCCCGAGGAACTAGACAAGACAACAACAGAACGCCATTTTCATTTAAACCAACAGCACGTCCAGTCCAGTGGCTACAGGGATGGCACCCAATCCACCCACCCCACCCTGGAAAAAAAAATTACATCCTTCGTTCAGCACAGCGTCGGCGGCGTTTTATTTTTCAAACATCCTTTTCTCGCCAACTCTTTGTTTGGACTTGTCTCACTTGCGTTTAATTTGCGGGTTGTTAATACAATATTAATTCAGCGACGTTTATTTACGAGTTCTTAATATATTATTATTTCAACGACGTTTATTTGCGAGTTCTTAGTATAATATTATTTCAACGACGTTTATTTGCGAGTTCTTAGTATAGTATTATTTCAGCTACGTTTATTTGCGAGTTCTTAGTATAGTATTATTTCAGCGACGTTTATTTGCGAGTTCTTAGTATAGTATTATTTCAGCGACGTTTATTTGCGAGTTCTTAGTATAATATTATTTCAACGACGTTTATTTGCGAGTTCTTAGTATATATTATTTCAACGACGTTTATTTGCGAGTTCTTAGTTTAATAATATTATTTCAACGACGTTTATTTGCGAGTTCTTAGTATAGTATTATTTCAGCGACGTTTATTTGCGAAGTTCTTAGTATAGTATTTATTTCAGCGACGTTTATTTGCGAGTTCTTAGTATAGTATTTATTTCAGCGACGTTTTATTTGCGAGTTCTTAGTATAGTATTATTTCAACGACGTTTATTTGCGAGTTCTTAGTATATTATTATTTCACGACGTTTATTTGCGAGTTCTCAGTATAGTATTATTTCAACGACGATTATTTGCTGTTTCCTAACGCAGTTTTATCACAAGGGTTATCAACGGCTCAATCTCTAGGATGGGTTGTTAGTAGCTAAAGGGAAATGCACGTCATTAGCATGTCAATAGAATGGGTAAACTGCATTGTATCTCAATGTCCAGACGAAACAAGGGTTGTCAATTTTCTTAGTACAAAAATTCCCTGCGTTTTCCAGATTTTCCAGAAATAATTCATCTTCTTTCAGACCCTTTAGAGTAATGTTTCTCAAAGTGTGGTCAGCAGGATACCAGGAAGTTAAGTAATAAAAATTAATCAAAGAATATTGATCACATTTACATATTATAACACAAACATTTAAAATGAAAATATTAAATCTAGAATATTCTTACTGTTTTGTATTTATTTCTTCGGTAGACAAAAGTCACATAGAAAAGGAAGTCTGAATCAACCTTAAGTCAACAAATATAAACAATCGTTTATTCAAAAATTAATTATGAAATTATAATTTTAAAATGATTTTAATTTTTTAAATTATTTAATACTTCAGATTTACTACCTGTTCTCTACTCTCCCTCTTCGCAAATGAGGGTACAACACGAACAAATAGTAAGACGCAATGCTATTATTATTATTATTATTATTAGCACCGCATCTTACTACCCGTTCGGGTTATACGCACTTACGCTAATGTGCAATGGTAGGGTGATTGTGAGATGAAATGGAGGACCTACAGTTTAACGTGGAATCCGAACCACGGTAGAGGCCTGGCATTCCTCACATTCACAAGTTGTGATTAATACACATCTTGTCAGAGGTGAAGGAAGGGTTTGGCAATCAGATAAATCTGTGCCGAGGATTGAACCCCGGACCCTCAGCACAGAAGTCTGACACCTTACCCCTAGACCACCAGGTCACCCACAACGCAATGCTAAAAAGAAAGATGTATTTAAAAGAATTGCAAAATATAATTAACTAAAATATTTTTTTTCATGCATAACTTTCAACTATGAATCCATTTAAATAGCCGGAACCTTCTTCAGTGGCCGAACGGTCTAAGGCGTCACTCTCCTGTTATACTGGCTTGCTCGTAACGGGTAGACCGGGGTTAAAATCCCGGTCAGGTCTACTGAGGATGGTTTTTTTTATAAACGATTTTATACTTTCCTTCTAATAAAATGGTAGATTACTTCTAAAATGCTTCCTTTCTCATCCCTACCCGATTAGAGTAATTATCATATAGGCGTATAACCTGAACAGGTGATAAAACGCGTAAGTTAAAAAAAAATACGGATTTTTTTTAGAACAAAATAATTAAAAATGTTCCATACACACTTCTTTACTTGCGATGTAAAGCCTTCTTACCTCCGTAAGAAACAGTGCGTGCAGCCTTGGAGGGGGTAGCGATCGATAAGGTATATAGAGTGTGGAGAGGGCGGAGGAGGGGGCACCAAACAGCCCTTAAATATCCTGGTTACCCCCTTCCACCCCCCCTTTCTCAGGCTCATCCACAAATAGCCCCGGGGTATTCCCGGGTCCCTCAGTCACCTGACACAAATCACACCTCGTGCAAATATTGACACTACAGGACATAGCTCCACTGCCCCTCCAAGATAGACTGACTGCCATACACTCGACAAAACCGACTGCAGCCATCGCAAGATGGAAAACGGTCCATTCTTCAAAGGAAGGACTTTTTTTTTAAACAGACATTTTTTTGTGTGTTCAACATTGATAACATTTTGCCATATTATTATTATTATTATTATTATTATTATTATTTTATAGGTATTGCGAGTATCCGGGAAAGAATGGGAATACAAGGAGTACATGAGACAGAAGAGGAAGGAACAATGAGATGGTATGGTCATGTAACGAGAATGTTGGAGTAGACGCCAAAGAAAATGTTAAAAATTAAGTATGTAGGAAAAAATACCACAATGGAGGCCAAGAAAGAGATGGGAGGAGCAGATAACAGCTAATGTGTGAGTGAGAGGAGAAGAATAGAAGCAATTAAAGGAGGAAGTATGGTGGAAATACAGAGGAAGATGGAGGAATTTTACTAGAGCGACCCGGACCACAAGATGGAAAACAGTTGATGATATCTATCATAAGTGGCACACCTGCAGATCAAATTACTTGACGTATGAACACGTGAAAATGGATATAGTAACTTTTCTAGATGTCCTGTGAAAAATGTTTACGGAAAGATTTTCATCTCCCAATTTTGTCATTGTTTGTATGGATTTTATTTTCAATCTATCCTCAATGAGATAGTTAAAATAATTTTAGGTAAAGTTGGCTTGCATATTTTTAACAACTCCTTACTCCCCTTCCCTCTCTTACATTTACCCTCCTCGTTCCACAGCCTATTATTTGATGGCTTTATATAGTATACAAAGCTTACAGGGTGTTAAGAGAGGGCTCGTAACTTAAGGATCTTGTAGTACTCGTTAAAATGAGTAAGAAAGGTTTTTAGCAAACCTCGTTCCAATAACTAACTCTCATGAGATACAGGATAGGTAGTCGAGTGTATTCGTCTCCTATAGATGATATATCAGACTTACAACAGCGAGTGTTGTAAAATGTTGTCAAAAGATTCTAGTGAAACCAGGGAATTTTCAAAGAACACGTAACAGTCTGACTTTTTGAAGATGTGAAATTTGTTTGAAAATGGAAGGACAAAATGAAATCACTCCCCTCCCTTATTTTTTTTAGTAATAAGATGGTAAATTTGTGTCATATAAAACCTAATAACATTTCATTGGTTTATTTTAGTTTTTTCACAAGAGAAAGACAAAATTTCCTGTGTCTCTGTGAGAGTTTGTTGGCGTACCTAGGTTTACTAAGATTTTTTTTAATCAATTTAATGAGTACCTACAAGATCAATAAGCTTGTGAACACTTGTTAACACCCTGTATAGTAGGCTCTTTCTTCCTCAACCCAGAAACTTCACATACATTGTGGGCTGCAAGCCGCCATTGCAGAAAGATTTCGTACTCAAAATTTCCCAGGAATTTTAGATCAAATTTGTATTTTATATGGATAGTTTTGTGTTCAATAAATATAATGATAATTTTTCTCGAATAATTCATGATTATTTACAACATTGGGACTAATAACGTCTAAACCAATGGAGCTAATATTGCAAGGGTAGCTCGGAGGAAATGCAACAGCATTTTCTTCAAGGATAGGACAACCACAGTGATACATCACACGTAGAAAGCTTCCCCCCCCCCCCCCCAATTCAGCGTACCCAGCCGAGATTTGAACCTGGACCTTCCGGTTACCCGGTAAACCAGCCTAGCACGATTTTTTACGCTTTATACCACGTGACTACCGATGTGGATCACACAAACTTTTTTATCACCGTATTTTATTTACCACCTGTTCGGGTTATACGCAGATGTACTAATAACGCTAATATGTTGGAGATGAGGAAGGTCGAATTAGACGAAGTGTAACCGCATTTGCGTGGAAAGAGAGGGGGAAACTTCTCAATCACACCTGACCGGGATCCAAACCCCGACCTCCCCGTCATCAGCAGTCCAGTATATTTGGAGAGTAACGCCTTAAGGTGTGGCAGAAGGGAGCACGAGTAATTTTACAGTTTTTATAGCATTTACATTTTTTTGGTCAAAATAAATCGATATTTCTCCAGTAGCAACGCAGAGTTTAGTTTTATGCACATTCTAGTATCAGCAGTTCTTGAATATCTTTCAAGGTGTCCTGGAATTTTGTCGAAACTTTTTAAATAAAGAAAAATATTTGACCAAATTCCAGGACACCCTTGACAGATATCAAGATCGTTGATATAGCATGTGCAGGAAACTAAACTCTTGTTGCTACTGGAGAAATATTTAATTTATTTTGGCCAAAAAAATTTAATGCTATAAAAACTATAAAATTACTCACGCTCCCTTTTGCCACACCTTAAATTATTCGACCACCAAATTAAATACTGTTAATGATACAAAAATGAAACATGGCACATGTTGATGGGTTATTATCCAATCAAATGTTTACATGCACAACCTAGGAGGGGAAGGAGGGGAAGGGGGGTGGGTGGGGGGAGATGAAGGTTGCCACCATAGTGATTAATGCGTTTTTAACACGCCCTACATTCCCACTTTCATAGTTTGAAACGCTGGCCTAAATCCTTCCCTTCCTCTTCTACATGAAACGCTCGTCGACGCGTAAATACATCGCTAATCATTCAAAAAAACAGAACATCAACAAAATGGATGGGTATTTTTTTTATTACACGGAACTGTTTTAAATGGTTTTTTTTTTTCAAAACATTTTTATAATTTATTTTCACCATAAATGTCCTAATCTTCTTTAAACGTGTCCTTCTAGTATTCCTTCAGGAGGGTTGGAAGGGCGCGAGAAAATGCTAGTTTTTTTTTTTTGCAGTTTTTTTTGGCTATAATAAATAAAATTTTGCTCCAGTAGAAACATTTAATTTATTTTTCTTCACATGGTGATCTCGAAAATGTCTTGAATATCGGTTGAGGGTGCCCTGGAATTTAATGACAACTTTTTCTTTTAATTTAAAAAAATTCTCATCTAATGCCGCTATGTTCATGACAGATATTCAACAACTGTTGATATCACCGGTGGGAAGAAAATTAACTCTCGGTTTCTACTGGAGAATATTTTATTTATTTTGGTCAAAGAAAGTTTTGCTATAAAAAAAAACTGTAGAACATGGCTTTTTTCTTCTCATGTCCGGTTCCATCCCACCTTAAACGTGTTCTACTACTGTTGTCGACCTAGGTGGTCTTTTGATAAAGTTGTCGCCTCAGGACCCCAATGATCGTGGGTTCAAAACCAGCCGGGCTTGACAAAAAAAAATCTCGAGCGATAAAAACCCGTAGCACAACTTCCTTCGGAAAGGAAGCAGATTCCGCGTGTCCCATGTATTGTGGCATGTAAAAGAACCCTGGAAGGGACGTGAAAATACTTTCCCGGAAAAATTGGTAGGACACTTTAGCTCTCGCTCAAGAAATTATCATGTGCTGATGTAATTAAGTCGGTTCAGAAAGTGCACGTTTAAAAACCTCAAATAAATAAAAATATATTAAAATACTATTGATTATAAATATAATACTGACGTATGTTACTAAAGTACCTTAGTGTATTCAGTCAAGGTAGCACCAACTACCTTTCAGGGTAGACGAGTGTCTACATGTTCTTAACATGCAAATAATATCATCACACGACTTACAAACAAACTCAATCTGTACATACGTGCCACAATACAATAATCTAACTCGGAAAGCGGGATGGATCGCCAGTAACAGCTGGGATCGAATTAAGGTCATTTAGACTCGGTCTCGAACATTCTAATCATGCGAATATGCGACTACAGTTCAATTTTAATAGAAAGAGCTTTTTTTATATAAAAAAATTACTTTTTTTGTGGTCAACATTAATAAATTTTACTATATTATTATTGTTTTTATATAGGTATTTATAATATACATCAAACGTGACAGTTGCTAATAAATGACTTGACGTATGAACACGTGAACGTAGAGATAGTAGCTTAAGCTATCAGCCGAAGCCCTTCCTTTGAAAATTGGACTGCAATGTCCAAAAATAATTATTCATTATTATTATCATATCATATCATTTATCCTCTCATCATCTTCATCATCATCATCATTATTATTATTATACTAGCACCCGTCTTACTACCCGTTCGGGTTATACGCACTTACGTCTAATGTGTAATGGTAGGGTGATTGTAAGATGAAATGGAGGACCTACAGTTTAACGTGGGATCCGAACCACGGTGGAGGCCTGGCATTCCTCACATTCACAAGTTGTGATTAATACACGTCTTGTCAGAGGTGAAGGAAGGGTTTGGCAATCAGATAAATCTGTGCCGGGATCGAGGATTGAACCCCGGACCCTCAGTACAAGTCTTGACACCATAACCCTAGACCACCAGGTCATCTCCAACTATAAAGGAAACTAAATGAAAACTAAATTTAAATTAAACAAAGGCGTGAATTAGACAGGTTTGTGTCAACAGCTTGTTGGCGCTAGAAAGACTACAAAGATAAAACATGTTCAAACCATGTCGGCCAACTATAAAGGGGGGGGGGGGAGGTGTGATTAATACATGACATGGCTCTAGAAGAGAGGAGAGGGGGGTGAGGAATATAACAGCGGATGAGGAATATAACAGCGGATAAACAATATGAGATTGATCACGTGCGTGTACCGGTGGCGATGTAGACCCACGGGCGTATCGTTTGGATATCAAATGCAGGTGCAGATACTGTGTGTTTATAGTCTAATGGCCACCGGAAGCACCTTTATTTTTTAAACAGATCAAATAAAAGTTACCAAACAAAGGATTTAACTCGTCCAGCTTGGCTCGCCGGTGTCTAGGAGGACGAGGTTCGAGTCTTTGGCCCGGTGTCCAGATAATTTTTACTCCTAAATGAACGGCACAGGGAGGAATGTGTGAAAGCCCAATTTTAACTCGAATTGAGACCCGCTTCGATGGCCGCATGGTCTAAGGAGCTGCTCTAGCAGTAGACTAGACTGCCGATGACGGGGAAATAGAGGTTCGAATCTCAGTCGGGTGTGCTGAGGGTGTTTTTTCCTAAAAAAATTTCACTCTCTCTCTCTTTCTCCACGAAAATGCTGGTACATTTCTTTAAAATATTGCCTCCCTAATCCCTAAAAACAATTAGCGTAAATAGTATATAAGCATATAACCGAAACGCTTAGTAAAACGCGGTGCTAAAAAAAAACAACTCGAATTTAGTGCTGCCATCTGTTAGACCTTTCTATTTCACTTTATATTATTGTTAAAAGAGGTCTCCGTAATATTTAAATTATTTTTTAAAAGTATTTGCTGAGGTCCTTATGGGGTTAGAGGTATTACATTTGTTGACCTGGAAAATGTGTGTAGTGGAACTTCACCTCTTTTCCCTAATACCATTCAAATGGTTTCTAGTTCTCTCTCTCCACGCGAATAAGACCAGATTTCCTTTAAAGCATACCCTTTCAACCAATAAATGCGGATAGCCCGGACGGGTTGTAAGATAGGTTGCAAAGTAGTTACTCAATCTGCTTTAATATAGTCATACGCCGAGCCATGTGTTTTGCAATTGAAACGTTTGACCCATTTAATAAACATTCCCTTTGCCTTAAGGTGGACGTGGGAGTGTGATTTAAGGTGGAAGTGTAAGGAAAGCAAGTTAAAGCCAGTGTTTTTGTAGGTTTTATAGCTTTTTTTTTTTCAAAATATATAAAATATTTCTCCAGTAGAAACCTAGAGTTTAATTTTCTTCACACGATGATATCAACAGTTGTTGAATATCTGTCGAGGGTGTCCTGGAATTTAATGACAACTTTTTCTATTCATTTAAAAAGTTTCTCACCTAACGCTGCTATGCTCTTGACAAATATTCAACAAATGTTGATATCACCGTGGGAAGAAAATTAAACTCTCTATTTCTAATGGACCAACGTTTTATTTATGTTGGTCAAAAATTTGTTTTGTTATAAAGACTCAATTCAAGTTCCATTCTGCCTCGATTTAAGGGTACTTTCCATGGCAACCAGACTATTCATTACTTACCCTTGATCATATGAATTATATAGAGGGAGTTCACAATGACATTAATTAAATAAAATGGTTTAAAATACTATATTTAAATAAATAAACAAAATATAGAATTTAAAATATGTATTTCATATATAAATATAATAAATGTAAAATACAGCACAAAAATTACATACATAAATTGTTTGTTTGGATTTAAAAATGACAGGAGACACAATATATTGTATTTATTTTATATTCCTCTCAATTATCTTGAAATAATTAATTGGCTACCTTTTGTTGGTATGTCCCCCCCCCTCCCTCGCAATACAGATGATCATTAATAAAGAATATGACAGCGGTAGGGATACATATACAAAGTGTAGCAAATAAATAAAAACAATTGTTTGGAATAGGTATTTTATTTATAGAATAGAAACACCGCTCTAAAATAAGTTGAACATGCAAAACTACCAAATATATTTGGAAGTGAAAATACACATTTTTAATAATGGAAAATGAAAAGAAAAAAAACTTTTTTTTTACTTCTCTCACACCTCATGTATAAAAAGTTATGTGATAGTCAAAAAAAACATCAAACTCGATATTATGATGGATGTCTTAGTTTTATAGTCACCTGAACCCGAAAAATTATGTTTTTTGCGATGCCAGCTTTCAGATAGTGGGACTACTAGAGTTGAAACCATCTCTTCCCCCCCCTCCCATTAAATATATATATTTTAAATATATTAATGTAAAACCAATAGTTTCCAATATAATGGCAAATATATGTTTGAAAAATAGTTCTCCAAAGTTGATTGTTATACTCTTTGGTGGACAGATGTTATTTTTCCCCTCAATATGTTTCTGTAACAGTGTATAATATTTAATTTATGATATTTGGTGGAGTGTTTCTGCAACAATGTATATTGCTTGTTTCACATATTTCCCTAATTTTTAAATAAATGTCTCCATTTTTAGGTAAAAGACCGAGAAAGTCTGTGCTGTGCATTGTACCATTTATTTATTTTATTTACAGGCACCAGAGACTGAAAATAGAGTAAGTTTCGAACTACTTTACTATTCCATTCTTTCGGCTTCTTGCCATTAGCCATTGCCATTAGCAAAAACAACTTTTTTTTCAAAATAAATATAAAATGAACATCAACAACCTACACATAGACACATAGGCCTCAGTCTCATCTTGTCTGGTTTGTCGATGAGGGGGACGCTCAAGGCTCGAGTCCCAACCAGGTTTACTAAGGTTGATTTTTACAAATGTTTTTCTACCACCCTCTTTCTTCGTGTAAATGTGAGTACAATTACTCTTAATTCTGCATAACTCCTCTCTAGCTCATTAGTGTAAATATGTGGAGAGATTCTACAACTAAGATGTGCACAAACATTTTCAAATTTCAAAAATACTCAAAGTGGAAATCTCAATTTAATTTCTCGAATTCTAACAATGAGACTTTGATTTATTTTATTTTGAACATAAAAAGTATTTTCTTCAGGATTATAATAACAAAGTTTACAAATGCTTAAGAGAGAAGATACTATTTATATATATAGTATCTTATTATCTTATATTATATATATAGTATCTTAGTATCTTATATATATTAAATAGTATCTTCTCTCTTGAGCATTTGTAAACTTTGTTATTAAATCCTAAAGATATATTATAATCTTCTCTTTGAGCATTTGTAAATTTTGTTATTATAATCTGAAGAAAATACTTCTTTTTATATATATATAAAATTTACGTTGGCCAGTGAATATATGTATGGACGCTATTAAGACAGAGTTTCCAATATCATATAAAAGTGGATGAGGTATTAAAAAAAAGTATATTCTATATATTTGTACCAAAAATAACAACACATCTGAACTTACGCCAAACTTTAACAAAAACCGTATGATTTGGATAAGCATAAAGTTAACTTAGGCAGTTTTTCGCATGTGTGTACGACTCATTAAATTTATACTTAGTGAGAGTGATTTAGTTCGTCTATGTGAATATTAAAACTTTCAACGGTTTTCCCCCCCCCCCCTCCTCCTTAGTAATAAGTGTCTTTGCACATGGCAGGCTGTTGCACCAAGTCCTACAATTGTAATCTTAGCCATACAAACAACTTGACTAAAAATTCCTCCCTTACAAAGTTCTGTCATCGCTTGTCCCATAATCACCAGTGACAGACACGCTAACCACTCGCCCAAAACCTCACCGTAGTCGGTGCGAGGTCCCTGAACTCCACCTGGTAAAACACCAGCTGTATGTTGCCTGGGGACCACTGGCCCACAGCCTCACATGGACGACTAGTGGTCCCCGAACTCCACTTGGTACAACAACTGCTATATCTTGTCCTGGGGACCACTAGCCCACAGCCTCGCGGTGGCCGACTAGAGGTCCCCGAACTGCACTTTGTACAACACCTGCTATATCTTGTCCCAGGGACCACTAGCCCACAACCTCACCGTGATCGACTAGAGGTCCCCGAACTGCACTTGGTACAACACCTGCTGTATCTTGTCCTGGGGACCACTAGCCCACAGCCTCACCGTGGTCGACTAGAGGTCCCCAAACTGCACTTGGTACAACACCTGCTATATCTAGTCCTGGGGACCACTAGCCCACAGCCTCGCCGTGGCCTACTAGAGGTCCCCGAACTCCACCTAGTACAACACCTGCTGTATGTTGCCCTGGGGACCACTAGCCACAGCCTCGCCGTGGCGACTAGAGGTCCCCGAACTCCACCTGGTACAAACCTGCTGTATCTTGTCCTGGGGACCACTACCCACAGCCTCGCCGTGGCCTACTAGAGGTCCCCGAACTCCACCTGGTACAACACTGCTGTATCTTGAGCCGGGCCAGCGCGTTCTGACGGGGGGTGAGCCTCTTGAAGGTCGGGAGGTAACTGATGAGGAACTGGCGTCCGGGTCATCCACCCAACCCAGCACGGGGTCCTGCGCGGTGTCCATTTCTCCTTCCTCCTCTAGTCGGGGGGCGGAGCTCTCGTTCCCCTCGAACGACGTCGTCACTAGGTAATCCTCCGTCGAGGCGCCGGCGCTCTCATCTTGAGGCGTCGCTTCGGTCTTGACGCAGAACAAAGGGTCGCTGCTATCTTCCACGCAGCTGAAATACGGAAACATGGTCATAAACACGCAGGTAAATATAAAATATCATGGATTAAATAGCTAAACTATTATATTTATTAATTACGGTTATAGACGCATCTAAATATCATATTCTCTAAATTGAAAAGGACAACTCGGCACAGGAATTGAACCTGGGACCTTTGGTTAATATACCAATGCTATAACCACTGAGCTATCCAGTATTCGTCCCGTACCCAGGGTCATTCTTCACTCGTATTTTAAGGCAGAGTCAGCGATTGACGTGCGTGATAGTGGCTGCGTTATCTGATAGATTGTGATCTTAATAAATCACACATTTGTAGCTGACAATTTCCGCATGTCCATCACGGACTCTGCCTTAAAATATGAGTGCACTGGGCACGGGACGATTCCTAGATAGCTCTGGAACAATGGCGTGCTAAGTCAAAGTTACCGGGATCGATTCCCGTGTTCAGGTGTCATTTTTAAATGTAAAGTATATATATGTTCAAGCTATATTGAACCAATTTTATCAACTTTTATTTTCTTTAGTCCGCTAAACCATATCGGTGGTACAATGGTCTAAGGCGGGCGTGTTTAATCATAAGGGCCACAATGAAAATTGAACATAATGAGGGGGGCAAATTTTAAAAATATGTATATTTTTTGTTTTAGCATCGCGTCTTACTACTCGTTCAGGTTATACGCTACTTATGATAGTGTTTTAGGGATTTGGAAGATTATATTTATAGTGAGTGTACCCGCATTTGCGCGGAAGGAGAGTGGATTACCATTTTGGAAAAAAAAACACCAGTACACTCATATTAGTGTAAACAATTCTATGAAGGTACCAACATGTATTACTTTCTCTCGACACCTTGAAGAGAAAGTATTGTGATCGTCAAAAAATCTAACTCAAGATTTTGATAAATGTCGACGACGTTGCATGACCCCCAGAAATTAAAAAAAAGTAGTTTCCGTGATGGTGTCTGTCTGTATCTTGGGCTAGAGCCGAAACTATTTTACCGATTGGGCTAAAACTTGGTATCTGGGGTTTTCATAAGGTCCCCCCAAGGAGTTTTTGGAATTAGATTTCTAACCCTAATTTTAAGGGTAGTTTACTGAAGGGCAAAAAGAGAATAAAAAGAGTTTTTCGAAATTCGCTCAAACAATTTTAAATAAATTTTATATCCCGACACTGTTTATCACTATAAACAAGAATGAAATTCTCATTTATCATGAAAATGACTTTGAAGGTACTTATGCATAGGGGGAAATTTTCCGATTTTCATCATTTCTCAGCAACTATTTGAGATAGGAAATAACTTATCGTTATAAAGTTATATAAAACTATTAAAGATAAAAAATCTTTTATTTAAAATACATTTTTATAAAACCAATAGTTTATGAGCTATAAGCAAATATATACACTTTTTGATTCAGCTCTTTGAAAATTAATTTGATTCTTATGTTCTTTGGTGGACACAGATATTTCTCTTTGCTCACTTTTTCTGTAACGGCGTTCCTAGATCCTAATGCCATGGAGAAAGTAAGTAACAGTGTATATTATTTTATTTACGATCTTTGGTGTATTGTTTATACAACGAAGCATAAACCTAGTGTTTCGTATCACAAATCTTACGAGTTTTTAGTAAATGTCTAAAATGTTTGTGAATCCCTGCCTTATACCGTTTGACCACCGAAGTGTGTGAAGATATTATCAATAATAATTCCATGCTCCAGAGACAGAGAAGAGAAGAATGTTAACGACGGGAGAAAGAGAGAAGAGTACTTACACCACCGATCCAACGTGAGGCAACATGAAGGCCATGTGCTGGTACCAGTGCCATCTCTTCTTCTTGTTCCTGGTGGTACCAGCTTCCCTGGCACGCACCTCCTTTATGTAAGTGTCTCTCAGGGTACGCCATCTTCTCCGGCACAGTTCCTCTGAAACACAACATATAATATACCGGCGTCTCCCCTCCCTAAACCCCTCAGACCCAGGACATACATAACGACCAGACCTCTATCTTTCATTTACCATATTACTAGAGCAAGGGAGGTTTTTAACCTCTTTTTATTTTTTAACCACAGGCCATATTTTGAACATCAAAGGAAATTGCGGATACATTTTTATACAGCCTTCGTTTATTCTGAAGCAGTTATACCTTGACTCATTACACTATGGGCTTGTTTCATAGTGAAAAAAGGAAAGGTAAACTTGCTACCTTTCAGGAAAAACGGAGTGTACCTAACTACACATTAGTCTACAAATTGTGTGATTTCTTTAAAATAATTTAATTAAACCGCAACATCAAATAATAACAATAATATATTAATAAAAACACGTCTATAGCTTTCAAAATGTGACATCACACGATTAAAATTGAGTTCTGTAGTGCTGTCACACGCTATTCCTTATTTTAAAATTGTGTAACATCCACTTTAAAAAAATAATATTTTAGGTAGCCTATTTAAAAAATAATTTTTGTTTTTTGTTGCTAAAAAGAGCATGTATCAAAAGATATCAACTCTTTCCTAAATTTGAATTGTAAAAAAAAAATCCCCCGCTTCGGTGGCCGAACGGTCTAAGGCATCAATCTTGCGTTACACTGGGCTGTTTATTAAGGCAAAATAGGGGTTCAAATCCCGGTCGTCTCTGTTGAAGGTGGTTTGTTTCTTAATAGTTTTCCAATTTCTCTACAAATAAGTGTGGGTATACTCCCTCTAAATTCAACCTTCCTCATCTCTAACACATTAGTGTAATTAGTACATAGGCGTATAATTAGAGGGAGCCCACCTCGGTGGCGTAGTTAGCTGACGCACTAGTTTCGTGTTTATCTAGACTGCCGAGGACGGGGAGATCAAGGTTCGAATCTCGCTCAGGTGAATTGGGGGTGATTCCTAAAGGGTTTTCTCCTCTCCCTCCAAGGAAATGCATGTTCACTTTCTCTATATTCAACCTTCGCAATTTCTAACCCATTAGTTTAATTAGTATTTAAGCGAACCCGAACAGGTAGTAAGACGCGGCCCTAGGTATTATTATTATTATTATTATTATTATTATTATTATTATTATTATTATTATTATTAGAAGGACCTATACCCTGATTTCGATAGGAAGCCCGTTTTGTAAGACCTTATTTAGTACCAGAATTCTAATGTATAGTAATGGTAGCATAAAAGACCTTCCAGAAAGGGCTTCTACTAGTGTTTTAATTAAACCCCCAAAAAAATATTTTATAACAACAATAATTTAAATTAATAAAAAATAGAACGTTTAAAGCTTTCTACCCCGCTTGAATTTGTCCTTCACGAAGCTCGATAACATATGCCTACACGCGGGGACGACGACTTGATGCACAAGTTGTAACTCACTCGCGTGACGAAAACGGCACGAAGACATCAACACGCTCCTACAAGTGCCCCGCGGCGCTGTCAACAAATAGTGGTCGACCAAAGAGCCGCGGACGTGATTGGACTAGGTAATGTTAACCTAACCTAACCTAACCTAACCTAACCTTGCTAACCGCTCTCGATACGATAATGCTACCTCGGACAAACTGCACAGAGTACAGCTAACGTTCAGCTGTAGACTCATCATTGTATTGTAGCACCGCGTCTTACTACCCGTTTATGTACTAATTACACTAGTGGGTAGGGGATTATGGAGTTTATATTTACATTAGGTGTACCCACATTTGCGTGGAGTGAGAATGGAAAACCGTTTTGTAAAAAAAACCTTAGTACAACCAAACGAGATTCGAACCTCGATCTCCCTCTCATCGGCAGTCCAGTCTACTGCGAGAGGAGAGTAGCACCTTAGACCATGCGGTCACCGAAGAGGGTATTAACATTTTTATAGTATTTCACCAAGGTTTTTTGGTTGGCTTGGTTCTCAACATGCATGGTAGAATTTTGTTAGGTAAGACCTTTCGAAAAATTCAAACCATTTTTAGTGATATTTCACATATTATTATTTTATAGGTATTGATATTATATGCAAAAAAAAAAAAGAATGACGCAGATCCCATGGCTTGACGTATGAACATAGGTTTAGTAAGATTTCTAGCTGTCAGCTAAGGCTCTTCATATAAAAATTGGACTATCTTTATGAGCTTGGATTTGTTAGCGAAATACCCATTTCGGTGGTTTGAATCCTGGTTGGATGTACCGAGGCTGGTTTATCCTAAATGGTTTTTCACTCTTACTCCAAGCAAATACGGGTACACTTTATCTAAATTCAACCTTCTCCATCCCTAGAACATTAGTAATTAGTAGGCATACTTATGCGTATAGCCCGAACGGGGAGTAAGACGATGTGCTAAAACTAGAATAGTGATACATTAGCGGTCTGAGATCTGGTGGTTGTGTATGCCCTAGAGACAAGCTAAGCATTACCACTCATCATCATCATGAACAGCTTCCAGCCAATGTCTGGGTCTGTTTGGAACATAGGCCTATCCATCGCCTTCTTTCCTCCCACTACCTCTCTTCCTCCACCTCCTCTCTTCCTCCCCCTCCTCTCTTCCTCCACCTCCTCTCTTCCTCCACCTTGGCCCAGTCCTCTCCTCTTTCCTCCACACCCCTTGTTCTCCCCGGTCAGCAGCCATCTGCCCCTTACTGTGGATTCACACGTTCGCTGTAAAACGCGAACAGTGCTGATATATGGTCACGTGACAGCTCTAATCCAATCATAAGAAGTCCGCGTGGCCAGCGCAGCCCGCACTGCTCGAGTAGAGGTCATTTCAAATTTTCCGGCGCTTCCACAGATAACCCACCAAGAAGACCCGATCAGCGCTTGCGCAAACTTTCAAACATGGCGTATCTCAAAAGTGATGATTTAAAAACGACAGTTTATTTGGAAGTCACGAGGTTTTATCGATGACAAAAATCAAACCCACGCAGTAAGTAAAAGATCTAATTGAATTTTAAATACAGTAACATGCAATGATTGTAATATTTACGTTTCTTTATGTTTGACGTATCAATGCATCATGGGTGAACAGAGATTCCCAACTTTCCGCGAGCGCGTGAACAGCTAGCTGTATGTACCACTAAGCGGTGCTGACTTACTGTACTGCTTTACAATTTCAGCTTACGTGTGAATTCACCTTTATAGTCTTCCTCTCGGCCTCCTACCCCCCCCCTCCCGCCTGCATATCCAACATTCTCCTAGGTATTCTTTCCCTCTCCATTCTTTTCACATGAACATACCACCTTAGTCGTGCCTTCTCTCACTTGTCCAGTCCTTTTTTTTACTATTCCTCTTACTCTTTCATTTCTCATCCTGTCAAATTATGTCACACCACTAATAGTATGTAATATATTTATATATAAATAGTAAATTATATATAAAGATAATTGGGTCACTTCTAAAAAAGAAGCGCCGTGGTCCGACTCACCTTCGACGCCGACCGCCACGGCGATATCAGCCCAGGCGCGGTCACGCAGCGCCGGCTTCTTGTGGCCATCCATCGTCTTGTCGTACAGGATCGGATGTCTGCGCATCTCGGTGAGGAGACGCTGCTCGTCCATGGCGGCGCGTCGGCGTCTGCCGAGAGACTTCACACACACACACACCCCTCCGTCGCGCGTCGCGGGGCGCCGCGGCCAATCGATTAAAAAGAGACTGCGGTGAGATGGATGCGCGTTGCGAGACCACGCAGCGTCGCCTCGAGGTGCCAATGCGCAGTTCTTACTCCCCCTTCCCTCGCTCTGCGCATTGCGAGGAAATGACGGAGCGTCACAACGTGACAGGTTGGAGGGAGGGGTAAGTCACAAGGTCTTTTGTTTACTACGCCCGACATGACGCGAACGCAAGCCCGCAATACACACCAAGAAAAACCTTGATCATCCGAACTGTTTTTTTGTTGTTATGTCACCACGTCTCACGCATATAAAGTAATCACGCTAATGTATAAATAATGACAAGGGTTGAATTTAGAGGAAGCGTACCCGCATTTGCGTAGAGGTTGAATGAAAAACCCAGGGAGGGGAAGTTCAATAAATCAGACCCAGGATTCGAATCACAACCTCCTCGACACCGCTAATAATACCAGACGAGACTGACGCCTCTGACCGTGTACCCACCTGTATTGGCCGGTAGTATTAATGATGTAAACATGGATTTTTTTTCAGTCACAAAATTAGAATATTAAAGTCGTCGTACCCATAGTGAAAAAATAACCAAATTACTGTAAACTTTATTTCATGTTTGTAGAAAATCCAGGGAATTTCCCATTTTTCCAGGGAGCTTAGATTGAAGAAAAGATTAATAAAATTAATTTTTTTATCAAACTAAGTGTGACGTCATGTAACTTGTGTTTACAACAGGATGATTGTTTTAAGAGTGTTGAGGAAATACGTCTTTTGTCGCCTCACATCTCTTGTTTAATCGGTAATATAACATGTTGGAAACAGCGTGCTTAATTCTTCAGTTCAGTTTTTTTCCCATCCAAAGACCCATTACTCCTTTAAACTTTCAGATAAATGTCCCAAATTAACAACTAATCCGGTATTTTTTTATTATATTTTGCAAAAATCTGTTTTCCCAGTTTTACAAGTAGGTGGAAGCTTTCAAAATCTCAGCGTTAAGTTCAGGCGTTTTGTGATTTTCGAGCATATCTACAGCCCTAAAGCTTTATATATATATATAAAGACCTCAATTTCCTTTTCATGACATCTGAAACTATAATCAAAACTCTAAACGGCTAACGAAAACCATATAGGTCTTATATATCGCTGCTTCGTTTAGAAAAAAAATAGATTGAAATAGTTTCGGTAGAGTTCGAGAATTTTTGTCCCAATAATCTTTCCTTTAATGAAATTGCGGCTTTCCCTTTGAAATATATTTGGGCCCATCCTTGGTGCAGAAGTTTTACATTTTTTTAAAACAAAAAGTATTAAAATCGATTTGGTTTAGCCACGGGAATAGTTGTAGAAAATAATCCCTTCACATTTTAAATATAGAGGCCCTTACAGTAGATGTTTAATATATGTATATATATATATATATATATATATATATATACACACTACACCTCGATAAAGGAAATTGAACCCGGTTATATATATATATATATATATATATACACTACACCTCGATAAAGGAAATTGAACCCGGTTAAGTTTAAGGTGGGAGTGTATGGGACACGATTAAAGGGAAGTTTTTATATAAATAAAAACATTTTTTAAAAGAAATTAGATATTTTTTCCATTAGAAAGAGTTTAATTTTCTTCACACGGTGATATCAACAGTTGTTGAATATCTGTCATCATAGCAACATTAAATGAGAAACTTTTTAAATGAAGAGAAAAAGTTGTCATTAAATTCCAGGATATTCTTGACAGAAATTCAACAACTTTTGATATCACAGTGTGAAGAAAATAAAAATAATTAAATGTTTCTACTGGAGCTAATATTTGATTTTTTAAAAAACAAAAACATGTTTTTCTATAAAAAAAAACCTGCAACAATCCTGCCCTTAACTCGCGTTACCTACCCTTCCCACCTTAAATGCTTAACCTATGAGATCCCAAACGACAGTTTAGGGTAGGGTAGTGTTTTCTATGTTTGTAAACTAATTGCTATTTTTAAAAGTTATTTTAAGATATCATTCGCTTCTTACCATCATATACAGTTCTTTTTCACAAATATTTAAGGTGGTGTCAGGATTTGTATTTTTGAAAGTAGCCTTAAAACGTTGGTAATTTGTAAACTAAATCTTAACATGTTGGCAACACTACTTTTAATAATTTGTTTCTTGACCTTGAAAGCACTAGTTTTAAAAAGTGTGAGCTCAGTTTGAGTTTCGAAGTTATCATCTCAAACTTGTGGCACAAGAGTGAGTAAAATTAATTTTTAATAACATTTTCAAAACATGTGAATAAAAAAAAGTGTTATTTTAAATTTAATGTATAAGAAAGTAGCGGCTCCGGTCTAGAAAACTGGGATTTACGGCCGGCCACATGACACCCTCTATCAGCAAATGTTGGCACCATCTTTGCAAAAATGTGGCGACCGCTCGTCCGGTATAGCTCGCTTGCGGGCGGACGCCATGGATGATTTTATTTTTTACAAACGATAGCCACTAATAGACTACCTCCTTTTCTCAAATTTGAACCGGCCGAAATAAAGGGAGGTTGACGACGCCCTATAAACAGTCTTCGGTTGTGTTCATGCACTGTGTACAAGATACAAAGTTTTATTTGGAAACTAATATTTTGTATGACTTTCTCATTATTTAAAAAAAAATTTTTTTTTGCGGCCAGTTATAACAAGATACAATTGTGTGAATATAATACCATTTAATTTATTTCATAAAATATAATATCTCTTGTTGCCACAATCACGAAACAAAAAAAACATTTTTATTAATATTATACTTTGTTCTTTCAATGAGTTACAAAAACGTAAATTACCATTGCAATCCTTATTGAAGTATTATTAGAAATTGTTTGGATAACACTTTTTATTGATAATATAGTATAGCCAACTTCGGTGGCCGTATGGTCTAAGGCGCTACTCTCTCAATAAACTAGACTGCCGAAGACAGGGAGACCGGTGTTCAATCACAGTCGAGTGCACTGAGGGTAGTTTTTTCCTAAATACTATATACTCCCCCTTATAAAATGTGGGTGGAATTCCTCTAAATTAAAACCTTCCTAATCCCTAACACAGTGTAATTAGTACAAAGACGTATAAATTGAACGGGTAGTAAGACGCGGTGATAAAAATATATATAAAGTATTAGTAGGCAAATAATAATTATTTCAGAATAGGATGACATTAGTTACTTGCAGACAATGTTTGCTACCTGTGCATTACCTCTCCTACCGTGAATGGGGTATACCTCCTCGGCTTCTATTGTCTCCTGGTCAATTTTCTCGACGTTTATTAGAAACAAAGCCTCTCTCTCTCCATTCGCCCCCCGCAGCCCCCGACACACCCTCCCTCACCTCCTCTACAGCTCTCAACATTTCTTTTAATCACCATCTTGTTCCCCGAGTACCGAACTAATTAATTTCTCTTCAAAATATACCACGACCTCTATTGTGATCATTAAAAAAAAAATCTATCTCGAGATTTTAATAAATGTAGAAGTTTCATGAGATCGAGAAAGTCGTTTTCGTAATTGTGTGGCGTTTATATTTCAGCATAGAGCTGAAACAATTTTTTTTTCGATCGAGCTGAAAACTTATCACCTAAGGTTTTTAGAAGATTCCCCCGTGGAGTTTTTGGAATTAAATATTTAACCTTAAAATTAAGGATAGTTTACTGACGATCAAAAAGAGAAATAAATCGATTTTTTCGAAATCCACTATAGCGATTTTGATTAAATTTTTGTATCTAGGTATTGTTCAATATAATAAACAAAATGGCAACGCTAATTTTCCCATGAGAATGACATTTAGAGTAGTTTGCATTAGCAGAAATTTCATATTTTAATCATCTATACGCAACTATTTAAAATACGAAATAACTTATCCTTGTAAAATTAAAATACTGTTAAATATACAAATTTCTTATTTGAAATATATTTTTTTTAAACAAGAGTTTCTGAGCTACAGGCATATAGGCATATATTATTTATGAAGGTCTTGGAAAATTGAAAATGAATGCTATGCTCATTGGTGTTCCTCTTTTCTCCATGTTTATATATAACAGTGTATAAAGGATCTCTTTGGTGGAGTGTTTCTGCAACAGTATTTATTATTACGTTTCACAAATCTTATTGCAAGTTCTTAGTAAATGTCTCTATTTTAAGATAAAAGAGATAAAGTCTTTGCGGTTCATTGTACCATTTATTTTTAATCAAAAAGAGAGCTGACAGCAATCTCAGAACTTTAAACCAATATTTATATAATTTATTGATGACATTTTTTTAACAATTACTACGCTTAATAGATTTTATCACTAAGGCTATTTGCCATCTTAATTTATAAACTAGCGATGAGGAGGAGTGGTTATAGGAAACACACCCGCATTTGTGCAGAAGTTGAACAAGGAAAAAAAAAAATCTCACGTCTAATACAAACCACAGACCATCTGGATGAGATTCAAGCCTCGACCTCGCCACCAATACAAAAAATGTTGTAAAAAATCGCGTGACTTCTGATACCTTCTAAATCAGGGATGTGCAAACTTACTTACAGGAGGGCCATATAAATAAAATAAAAACTTTGGCGAGCCAAATACCTTTATTCATTAAAAAAAAATTCTAGGTTCGTTTATAAGCTTTATATGATGGGGTGTGATATGAATGAAATTATGAGGAGGTGATTCCCAAGAGAAAAGACAGAAGTTCATAAGTAGGTCTGTTTTTAAGACAACTTTCCCAAAGTTTCGTGGTTAAAAACACTTTTTAGAATGAATATGACGATGCAAGCATTGTCATATATTTATTAACATGATCTAAAAAGTTTGCAAATGTTGATTTTGGTATTGGTTTATAAAAAAAAATACAGTTTTGTTGGGTTCAAAAAAAAAGCCCCTTTCACCGCGCAACACGTTTAAATTATCTACCCCGCGGGTCACATTAGGACCGCGAGCCGTAGTTTGCCGATCCCTGTCCCTAGATTGCTAAATAAACCGTGACAGAGATCAAATAGATCCTTTGTGTGACCTTGGAGGCGTGATTAGAATGCGAAAAATAATTATAATATTAACTTCTTTGAAAGTGTTTTTCTTAAACTAAACTTTACTTTCGCGATAATGTTAAAAAAACAAAAAACAGGCGTAAGCCAGTCAAAGGTAGCGAGCCGCCATTAAACTGTTCTAAAGAAGTCATAAAAAGTAGGAGGAACAAAATTGCCGTGACTTGATTTCCACCTCAAGGTCATTTATTTACCACCGCATCTTTACATCCTTCAGGACTACACAATTTCTAATTTAATCGGACAGAGAAGGCATAATTTAGAAGAAATGTACCAATAAGGGTTCGGCCAGACTGGCGAGCGCGTGATTAGCAGATAGCTCTCGTTAGTTGTTGACGAGGAGGCTCCGAATCTTGACTGAATGAATTGAGAGGGGTTTTAACAAGTGATTTTTTGTTGTTTTCTCATCCTCTCTCCAAGCTAATGGTGATTCTTATTTGTAAAGGCCTACTTTGATAATATTGAAGTATTTTAACGTACCAGTTTTATATATATATATATATATGTATGGTTTATGATCTTACCAATTAAATTAGGCCGTTAGTAGCAAGTGTGCTAAACCTATCGATATTAATAAAAATGTCAAAATGAGAAGTTTTCCCAGCACTCAATGAACCAACATACAATAATATTGCCTAGCGCCTGTAAACTAGACTGTACCGGGTCGAGCGCGCGCGCTTGAAAAATAGAACCAGTTCTATCTTTCGAGCGCGCGCGCTCAGTCTGGATTTGGAAGAGTTGGGAAACAAAACATCGCGACGGATTCGGGCCCCGATTTCCCCACCAGCAGCAAACCAGACTAAACGATCTCGGCGTTTCGTCTGCGTGAAACCACATATGTTGGTTCAGAGTAAATATATCTACATTCGCTTGGAGAGAGAGTGCGAAAACCACACAAAAATTAGTTCTTACTATGTGAACGAGCAAAGTTGCCAACTCATAAAAGTCCCGCCAAAATGTGATCAGAATGATCTAATTTCCCGCTATATTTGAAATAGATCAAGAGAGATTTTCTGCAGTGGATGTAAGAGAGACCAGGAAAGTGGAGAAAATGGGTTGGATTGGAAGGAAGGTAAGGACGGCGTTAGGGGTGGAGTGAGGAGGGTATATACGGCGTTAGGGGTGGAGTGAGGAGGGTATAGACGGCGTTAGGGGTGGAGTGAGGAGGGTAGAGACGGCGTTAGGGGTGGAGTGAGGAGGGTATAGACGGCGTTAGGGGTGGAGTGAGGGTATAGACGGCATTAGGGGTGGAGTGAGGAGGGTATATACGGCGTTAGGGGTGGAGTGAGGAGGGTATAGACGGCGTTAGGGGTGGAGTGAGGAGGGTAGAGACGGCATTAGGGGTGGAGTGAGGAGGGTATAGACGGCGTTAGGGGTGGAGTGAGGAGGGTATAGACGGCGTTATGGGTGGAGTGAGGAGTGTAAGGACGGCGTTAGGGGTGGAGTGAGGAGGGTATATACGGCGTTAGGGTGGAGTGAGGAGGGTATAGACGGCGTTATGGGTGGAGTGAGGAGTGTAAGGACGGCGTTAGGGGTGGAGTGAGGGAAGAGACGGCGTTATGGGTGGAGTGAGAGTAGAGACGGCGCTAGGGGTGGAGTGAGGGTAGAGACGGCGTTAGGGGTGGAGTGAGGAGGGTATAGACGGCGTTATGGGTGGAGTGAGGAGGGTATAGACGGCGTTAGGGGTGGAGTGAGGAGGGTATAGACGGCGTTATGGGTGGAGTGAGGAGTGTAAGGACGGCGTTAGGGGTGGAGTGAGGGTAGAGACGGCGTTAGGGGTGGAGTGAGGGTACAGACGGCGTTAGGGGTGGAGTGAGAAGGGTAGAGACGGCGTTATGGGTGGAGTGAGGGTAGAGACGGCGTTAGGGGTGGAGTGAGGGTAGAGACGGCGTTAGGGGTGGAGTGAGGAGGGTATGGACGGCGTTAGGGTGGAGTGAGGAGGGTAGAGACGGCGTTATGGGTGGAGTGAGGGTAGAGACGGCGTTAGGGGTGGAGTGAGGGTACAGACGGCGTTAGGGGTGGAGTGAGAAGGGTAGAGACGGCGTTATGGTGGAGTGAGGGTAGAGACGGCGTTAGGGGTGGAGTGAGGGTACAGACGGCGTTATGGGTGGAGTGAGGAGGGTATAGACGGCGTTAGGGGTGGAGTGAGGGTAGAGACGGCGTTAGGGGTGGAGTGAGGAGGGTATAGACGGCGTTAGGGGTGGAGTGAGGAGGGTATAGACGGCGTTAGGGGTGGAGTGAGGGTAGAGACGGCGTTAGGGGTGGAGTGAGGGTACAGACGGCGTTATGGGTGGAGTGAGGAGGGTATAGACGGCGTTAGGGGTGGAGTGAGGAGGGTATGGACGGCGTTAGGGGTGGAGTGAGGAGGGTATGGACGGCGTTAGGGGTGGAGTGAGGAGGGTATAGACGGCGTTAGGGGTGGAGTGAGGAGGGTATAGACGGCGTTAGGGGTGGAGTGAGGAGGGTATAGACGGCGTTAGGGGTGGAGTGAGGAGGGTATAGACGGCGTTAGGGGTGGAGTGAGGAGGGTATAGACGGCGTTATGGGTGGAGTGAGGAGTGTAAGGACGGCGTTAGGGGTGGAGTGAGGAGGGTATAGACGGCGTTAGGGGTGGAGTGAGGAGGGTATAGACGGCGTTATGGGTGGAGTGAGGAGTGTAAGGACGGCGTTAGGGGTGGAGTGAGGGTAGAGACGGCGTTAGGGGTGGAGTGAGGGTACAGACGGCGTTAGGGGTGGAGTGAGAAGGGTAGAGACGGCGTTATGGGTGGAGTGAGGGTAGAGACGGCGTTAGGGGTGGAGTGAGGGTAGAGACGGCGTTAGGGGTGGAGTGAGGGTAGAGACGGCGTTAGGGGTGGAGTGAGGAGGGTATAGACGGCGTTAGGGGTGAAGTGAGGGTAGAGACGGCGTTAGGGACAGAAGGAATCCTTCCCGATGGATCAGAAAAGCTTCCTTCCCAGACAAAGGAACGGGCCCACCTGTCAGAGCTTCAAAGGGTTGAAGGAAGAAGGGGTGATAACAAAGCACACATCCAGAGGAAGGGGCATAAAGATGAGAGAAGCTAAGACGCGGGAAGGAATATTTCAACAAACAAGGCATGTTGGTTACAAAATATACAAGCCTGGGTATTACGTCCTTTGATAGTTACGTTATAGAACAAGATTACGTGGAAAAGGGGGCAATACTCAGACCAGAGGTTAACTAATTCGCACTTCCTTTGTTTGGAGAACTCATCTAGGAGACCATTTCAAGTATCAGTGCAGATAGTCACATTTTCATAGGAAGAACCTTATACTACATCTATGAGATTTACTAGAACCGCTTTCCCGTATTTAATACGTCCAATCATGTGATCAAACTCGCATACCCATTGCAAACCTCGATACCAATAGCTAGCTCGCATACCCATTGCAAACCTGAATACCAATAGCTAAATCTCATACCCATAGCAAACTCTCATACCCATAACAAACTCGCATACCCATAGCAAACCTGAATACCCATAGCAAACTCGCATATTCATAGCAAAGTAACCCGCTGTAGCCCGTGGTCTAACGCGCTACTCTCGCAGTAGACCAGTCTGCCAATGACGAGGAAATATATGTTCGAACATTGTTCAGGTGTATTCAGGATGTTTTTTCCCCCAAAATGGTTTAACACTTTCCTTCCACGCAAATGTGGGTACACTTCCTATAAATATTACCTCCCTAATCCCTAAAAAATTAGAGTAATTAGTACATAAGCGTATAACCCAAACGGGTAGTAAGACGCAGTGCTATGAAAAAAAGAAAAATAAACAAAGTCGCAACATTAATCACACATGGTTGTTATCAGTTAGTACTTTATAATATTAAATAAAGCTAACATTGTACAGCCCTTAATACGTGGTTTCACAAAATAAAAAATATCCCCCAGCCCACTTGCAGACATAACTCATGTCTCCTGCCTCCGACTTTTATATCCCAAAAAAAATGTCGTTTCAAGCTCGACCATCCTACAACGAAACACGTAAAGGCTGTTTGTCATTTTATATGGGGCTGTACTTGGAATAAGGAAATTATGGCTGACAGTTTGTTTGTAGATTATTAAATATAGATCTCCTTTTTTTTATGTGAGCTTGGAGCAGTTACTTTCAGAACATCATAAATTATTTACTTTTAGGGTAATCGAAAAATATCGTTAAAATGGACTTACGTATTTGGAATAAGTTTCTGATGGCGAGAACTAGCGTTTATTAGTTACAGTTCAATTTTCATCATAAAGATATTTTTTTTAAATTAAAACTATTTTTTTCCTGTTAACAATGATAGTAGTTTGCAATATTAGTTTTTTTACAGGTATCGATAATTTTGTTTGTGTGTGAGGGAGTGAGTGAGTGAGAGAGAGAGAAACAGATCTCATGATTTGACGTGAGAATACAAGAAAGTAGATCTCGTAACATTTCTAGAGTTCAAATTGTACCCTTACTATTAAAATTGGACCGTAGATTGGTTTAAAATATCCTAAATTACTCAAGGATTTCTGAAAATGCATTGATAAAAAAATTATCTTATATATTTTCGAGTAAAAAGAAAGATTAATCCCAAAATATGTAACAAAACTACAAAAAATTAAAAGTATCCGATTCAAAAGTTTTGAACTTTATATTTTGCTTGCATTAAAATATCCTATTAGCGATAATCAAGAAAAACAAAAGACATACACATCCATTAATTTTAGTCTTGTAATTATTTCCTTTCAAGGTAATTTTTCTAACAAAATTATGTTATAAAGAACGGGTGCCAAAATGGAAGTTCGCCTGGAAACAAATCGTGCTTGAGGCTTTGCAAAAAAACACCAACCCACAAGCACTGATTATGAGTCTACCACCCCCAACAAACACACACACACACCAACACATAAAATGACCCACCCCTCTTTCCAAAGTATGTGAGAAGATCTACGAAATGGGGAAATAAATGGTTCTGTTCGGAGAAGCCACCCGGTAAATAATCGTCCTTCCCTACCGGTACACCCGGAAGATGGATGACACCCAGGAGAGGGTGCAGACAGAGAGAGAGAGAGTAAAAACATCCCGGTCCATATCAAGACTCGGCTGGACTTGGGGGAGAAAATACTTTCCAAACTGAGAGAAGCTGGGAGAAGTCAGCCCCGCAAATCGATACGCGCGCGCGCGTGCGTGTGTGTGTGTGTGTGTGTGTGTTAAGGGGAGGAGAATTACCGTAAAATTTACAACCAGCATCACTTCATTTCGTGATATTTTCTTCAGTCAGCAGAGGCTGGCCGCGCTGATTTTATAGCTAGAAATAAACATTTTACGGTAAAATTTTCAATCGGAATATTTCCCGGTCCAAATAATAAGCCGATTGAAGCCCAGGGTAAGGGAATGTATTGTAATATTGAGGTAGTAACATATCAGATCTAAAGCGGCGCTGTAGTTAAATTACAAATCAGCAGAAATTACGGTTTCTTCAGGTGTGGATGTAGAGAACGTCAGAAAAGGCCGGTGTATTTACAAGTTTTTTTTATAGTAAAACACTTTTTTTGGCCAAAATAAATAAAATATTGCTCCAGTAGAAACATAAAGAGTTTAATTTTCTTCACATGGTGATATCAACAGTTGTTGAATATCTGTCATGAGCATAGGGGCATTAGATGAGAAACTTTTTAAATGAAGAGAAAAAGTTGTCATTAAATTCAAAGAAGACACCCTTGACAGATATTAAACAACTGTTGATATCACCATGGGAAGAAAATTAAACTATGTGGGCCTATCTACTGGAGAAATATTTTATTTATTTTGGACAAAAAAAAAGTTTTGCTATTAAAACTGCAAGAACATTGGCCTTTTTCTATAATCCCCACCACCTTCTTTTTCTTTCTTTTTAGCACCGCGTCTTACTACCCGTTCGGGTTATACGCTTAAGTACTATTTACGCTAATGGGTTATGAATTGGGAAGGTTGAATATAGAAGTGAACCCGCATTTGCGTGGAGGGAGAGTGGAAAACCATTTAGGAAAACCACTCCTAGTTCACCCGACCGAGATTCGAACCTCGATCTACCTGTCCTCGGCAGTCGAGCTCAACATGACTAGCGCGTTAGCTAACTACGCCACCGAGGCGGGTGCCTATGTACTAATTACTCTGATGTGTTAGGGATTAGAAAGGTTTTAATTTAGATGAAGTGCACCCAAAATTGCATGAGGGGAGAGCGGAAAACCAATTAAGAAAAGAAACACCATCAGTGCACCCGACCGGGATCGAAACCCCGATCTACCCGTCTTTGGCAGCCCTCCACCTTTGGATCAAGAAACAAAATCTTATCACTTTTATATAGGTGGAGAGTTAGTCAAGTATTTAAATTCCCTGACTTTTCCTCATTTAAAAAAAAATAATTCCCTTACAATTCCGTTTTCCCTGACTTTCCCCGTCTGTAGTCACCATGTCAGCAGAATTGATCCGTCGGGAGTCCAACGACATTTTGAAAGACTGAAAATAAACCTCATTACCAAGTCTTTTTCAAGGCTAGGTAGAGAGGAATAGAAGTCGTTTTACGACTGTGCAAATTTTGAAGAAAAAAGGCAAACGAGGGAAGAAAAAAAAAACATCGTACAAAAATCAAATTACCGTGAAGTCGGGACAGAAAATAGAGCACTTTGCCCTACTTTGAGAACATTTAATAATGAAACATCAAACAGTCGTTTTTTAGCTTGCTGAGAATTTATCTACAGGCCAACGGTGGACTGGGAAAACATCCTTAGAGGGTAACTACTTTAAACTAATATAAATCTATCCAGTCAACTGTAGTAAATTATATTTTTTTTAAATTAAATTTCGTCTGACATATTAGCTCAGGCGGTAACGTGTCTGTCTACTGAGTTAGGAGTCCAATGTTCGATTCATGGCATGGCTATTTTCTTAGAATCACTGGGTCAAGTGTAATCGTGGATTCACTCGTTCACCGAAAAACTAGCGCAGAACCAAAAACGTAGTCACGTGACGCAGCCTCTAAGCCAATCACAAGATTACATACTCATCGGCGCGAGCTGTTCGGCTGTAGTTCAACTCATCTCTCTCTCTACCTCTTAGGCTCGTCCGCTCTTCCCGAGGTGTTCGGCACAGGAGAACCAATCAGATCTCAGAACGAACCATCTCAAATTAGTGCGCATGCGCTCTACAGCTAGAAGCAAGCAGACAGCTTCATTGGACGTTGTGAGGAGATTTGAAATAACTCGTTAATGTAAAGCGTGTTTATCGATGTATTGGATTTAATTTGGAAACATCTATCGGGAGAATGATCTAAAATATATGTTTATCCACTAGAAATAAAATACAGTATGTTGATAATGAGCTGTTTTAAGTTTGCGTTTCAATGCATCATGGGTCAACATACAGCGTATGAATTGCTGCGTTACTCAAGCAGATTCTGTTCTCTATTTTCGGCGAACGTGTGAATCAAGCTTAACTCTCTTCCGACATATTGGCTCAATCGAGAGCATGGCTGTCAACATCACCCAATAAAAGATTTTACGTTTGACTTAAGAAATTGTTGTTTATTATTATTATTATTATTTATTATATTATTATTATTATCATCATCACCGCGTCTTACTACCCGTTCGTTCGGGTTATACGCACTTACGCTAATGTGTAATGGTAGGGTGATTGTGAGATGAAATAGAGGACCTACAGTTTAACGTGGGATCCGAACCACGGTGGAGGCCTGGCATTCCACACATTCACAAGTTGTGATTAATACACGTCTTGTCAGAGGTGAAGGAAGGGTTTGGCAATCAGATAAATCTGTGCCGGGACCGAGGATTGAGCCCCGGACCCCCAGCACAGAAGTCTGACACCTTACCCCCTAGACCGCCAGTTCACCTCCGGTATTATAAGATACGCTCTAATATTACATAACAACCAGCTTCGGTGGCCCCATGGTCTGAGGCACTAATATCGCAGTAGACTAGACTTCTGATGACGGAAAGATAAAGGTTCGAATCTAGGTCGGGTGAGTTTAAAAAAAAAGTTTTACACTCTCCCTTCAAGCAAATTCGGGTACACTTTCTTTAAATTTAGCGTGATTAGTACATAAGCGGTGCTAATCATTTACCAAAGAGCGTTAATGTCTGCTTATTACTAACCTAATGTGCGCAGTATAAATGAAAATATTTATGCGTGCTTTACTTACACACCAGAATGATGAAAATACTCTTTCGCGCTTTCATAGAGCAACCAAACCAGGTATGATGCCAGGGTTTTCCCCCCTTGTAACGTATGGTAGAAATTCATTAATAAAATAATACTATAATTGTTTCCAAAGAGAAAAAAAAGGGGGGGTAGTAGGGAAAGAAGATATGGATAAAACTCGGAAACTATGATAAAAGCTTTTCTCAATGGTTAAATAAATATTAAAATCTCCAGAGGAACTAACATGATATAGGGTTGGCCAGGTGGGAGTGGGTATAACTCACGAATGGTTGCCATAGCGACCGTCTGAAGTATCCGGGTTTACAACATAAGCCTATACAACAAAACTGCTTCACTCGAGGGCCGGCATTCAACTCTGGTAAGCGCCCCATTAAGCTGAGTCCTCCAACTCCCTTCCTTCAGACCTCTTTTATTTGTTATACCAGAGAACATCGAAAACGCGCATGAGGGGAAAACCTCATATCAAAAGGACACGAAGATAGGGATAAAAAACGTAAAAAATAAAATTGCATAACGTGGTAAGATGGCAAACATGTATTGTAAACAGCCCCGTCACTCTTTACAATAATTACAATAGAACTACATGATTAGGTTAGGTTAGGTTAGGTTAGGTTAGGTTAGGTTAGGTTAGATTAGGTTAAGTTAGGTTAGGTTAGTTAGGTTAGGTTGCAAACGCAATTCAACTCAAAAGAGAAATTGAGATTGTGTCGTTTGTGAAGCGAAGTTTCCATAATCAGAGACTACAAACGATGGTGCACTTTTGACTCTCTGTATACCTTGTACACTTCTGTTATAGTACAGTAGCCCCATGGTTTCTTTGATGCTGACTGACAGCTCACAGCTGACTTCTGACAGTCAACATTTAGGTATATACCTAAATTTTGACTGTCAGAAGTGACAGCTTCTAAACACATGTTTTTTGAAGTCATATGGTTCGGCGTAGGGATACATAATTTGGTCTGGTAGCTTTTCAAAGCCGTCAGCTGTGAGCTGTCAGTCAGCACCAAAGAAGCCATGGGGCTAGTGTACAAAGCAGATGTCACACAAATTAGGCCCCTGCGCTTTCAGTTCGTAGCCGTTTTATACAACTATGATTCCTGAAGGAGCATATTGAAAGTTTGGGCCGCCCCACGCACTGTGCTATGTTACAAGTCACAGGAACAGTGTACACCCTGATATTGGTAAGAACAGTATCTGGTAGTTACTAAAACAATTGTAATATATTCATACTTGTCATGTTAGCTGCAGCTGTCACTTTTGATACATACTAGCAATTCCTATAAAATGATAATAATAATATATTAAGATGGCATCAATGTTGGTCGGAAAAACCGTTTTCTCAACCAAAATCAGCGTACACAAACCAGGCTGGCTACAAAACATATTTTACAAAATTCCCTAACTTTTCCAGCTTTTCCAAGCAACATTTTTCAATTTTCCCCGACTACTTTTTTCCAGTTTTAATGGTGGATTATGAATTTTGTTTTATTTATTATTAATCACATATTTAAAAAAAAGTTTGTATCTACTAAACATAAAGTTTTATCAGTTATTAAAAAAATTAAAGTGTCATTTTATTTAGGTATTATTAACTTTTGTTTTGGTGTTTGGTTGCGAAATTAATGGGATATTTTTGACCTATTTTTAATTCCCTGACTTTTCCTTATTTTTAGTTAAATTCCCTGACATTTCCCTCTTTCCCCTATCATCCTAAAATTCCCTGACTTTTCTAGGTTTTCCCTATTTTCCCTGTCTTTAGCCACCATGACAAACACTTCGTTCCAGTTTAAAGGTAGAGGTCTAACCATGACTTACTGTTATAAATACCTTGATTTTATGGTGAGTAAAATGAAGGGATTTCGATAAACACAAATTTGTATTTCAGTATTAAACGTCTGTAAATAAAATGCTCCCTAAGCTAAAATATAGTTTTTAAAAAAATCAGCTAAAACTTAACAGGTATAGTAGTACGGATAGAAAAGCTACGGCTGAATTTTTCATTCTTTAAATTTTAAATATTTGCCTTGAGTCACAATTTAACTGCCATAAAAGCGTGATAAAAACAAACATATTTTTACTTCTCTACCAATCATCTTTGGTTGAGGGAAATAATATATTTAGAATGGTAGCTTTGTTTTTTATGGGCAATTACTTGTTTTTTTTTAAAAAAAGGCAAGGAACGATGACGTCTTCTACTTGATAAAAATCAACCTAATGGAGCATTACTCGCGTATAAAATGCCAAGTAGTCAATTCAACGAAAATATCAAGTTTCGTTTTATTTCACATGTGTAAAATATTTTTATTTTTTTATTCGTGTTCGTCACAAACTGACACGTGATGGTTATCTAAAGGATCAGTCCTGATGGCTGAATCAAACTCAATTAAATGAAAAATGACGACCTGGAAAAAGAAAATCGAACCTGAACATTTAAAAAATACTACAGTTAACTTTAAAATTATTTTGAAATTAATTTTAATGTTCGTAAAAACACGTCTCATGATATTTCGGTGTGTCTACTTACTAGTTACTACAGTAGAATTGTCGTATAGCTGGCACCCTAGGTAGTTTTAAGTGAATAAGACGAGCCACCAGGTAATTAATAGTAATTAATATAATTATTAAGGTGTACTGAATAACATGTAAACGTAATACAAGAAGGCGTGAGACTAAGGTATCATCGGGTATAGGTATTAACAAAGTTAAGGTAATATCAACTATGGATATTTTAGGGCTACGTGACTTGAAACACTTGGCTACGTGACTTGAAACACAGCCCCAAATCAAAGTGCGTTGTTGGATCCATTTAGAGCAAACCGGGGGGATCACGTGTTGTTCCCTGATGTTCCAAAAGTCCACGGTTACACCACTTGTACTAAGTAAAATGTAAATTCTAGAAATAAACAAGAGGTATATATATACATACATACATTGTGTTTCTTTGGAGAGCTCAATTTACAGGGTTTATAATTATATATAATATAGTTCTGTCTTTATATATAATATATATATATATATATACATGTCTTTCTGGAGATCTCAATTTACAGGGTTATTATTATTTATATATATATATATATAGTTATATATATATATATAGTTCTGTCTTTATGATATATATAGTGTCTCTGGAGAGCTCAATTTACAGGGCTATAATTATTTATATATATAGTTCTGTCTTTATTAAATTATATATATATAACATATATATATAGTGTCTATCTAGAGAGCTCAATTTACAGGGTTTATAATTATATATATAGTTCTGTTTTTATAATATTATATATATATATATATATATATATGTGTCTCTCTGGAGAGCTCAATTTACAGGGTTTATGTGTATATATAGGCCTATATATATATATTATAAAGACATAACTATATATATATATACCTTGTAAATTGAGCTCTCCAGAGAGACACAATGAGAGTAAGAAATAATCAGACTTGATCCGAGTTCAGCTCACTCTCAACGTTACTATTTTATTCTGGATCCCTTGTTGAAACAACTTGTACTTCAGAAGAAACAAATAGTCAAACTATCATATTACTTCGTACAAGTTTGTCTTCTAACTCTAAGATTCGAAAGGTTCTTATCGGACCTGATCGCTCTGGGATACGACAGACTATAGTACTATCTCATTTACTTAGCACCGGGTCTTACTACCCGTTCGAGTTATACAACTACGTACCAATTACACTAATGGGCTGGGGATTAGGAAAGCTTAATTTAGAGGAAATGCACTAGCATGTGCGTGGAGGGAAGGCCATTCAGGGGAAATCACACTCGGTGCACCCGAGCAGGATTGAACCCAGATCTCCCCGTCTTAGGCAGTCTAGCGCGTTAGACCACGCGGCCACCGAAACGGGTCTATAGTCCTATCTTAAAAAGCTAAACCATAGCTTAACAATGCAAGGTAAGCTTGCAACCTTTCAGGATAAAGGAAAGGTAAATCTCCGAAGGTTACTTAAGGCTCTAGAATAGTCGAGAAGAAATTTATAACTTCCAGAAACCAAGTGGTTTTATAACGTCCCTGGGTGGAGGTGTCCGGCAATGGGAGAACAAACAGGGGAGAGGGAAGATACAAGTGTCAAAACCATATGTTATGACCTTCTCTATTAAATAACATTATTCTATTTACAAAGATCTATTTTACGCCCCTGTAGTAGAAGTAGTTACCTTCCGTTTCACGGGAATTCGGGTATTAAAATGAGCTACCGAAATATGTGGATTTTTGGACTTTTCGTCGACCTTTGTGGTCTTGAGGTAAAGTGCTCGTCTAAGGATTTGATGTTCGTGGGTTCAAACCCAACCGGGGGTCAACGGATGAGCGATAAAAATCCGTAGCACAACTTCCTTCGGAGGGGAAGTAAAGCCGTTGGTCCCCTAATGTCGATTGTGCGATGTAAAAGAACCCTGGAAACTATGTGAAAATATACCTTTCCCGACAAGATTGGTAGGGCCTTTCACGCTCGCTCATAGAAATGCTCGTGTGTTGATACAATCAGTCGGTTAAGTACCTCAAATAAATTTAGAAATATATAAAACAGTACTTTTCATAGTGGCTCTAAGTATTTGTAAATTTAAAAAATGACAGCTGGACATGGAAATCAAATATATATATATATATATATATATATATATATATAACAAAATAAGAGAAAAGCGTCGGAAAAGTTTAAACCTACTTTCGTCCAACGAATAGTCAACAACGGAGATAAAAGCAAAGTTGACTTTTGTTAGTCAAGTCCAATATTTGACCCACAATCTCCAAAGAACAACGGAGACTAGACTCAGTGGTCCGGGTAGTCATAGCGAGGTCAACTGACGCAGTAGGTGCAGCGCGTCACCCTACTAAGGGTCACGGGTTCGATTACATGCATGGCCAGAAAGAGAAAAAAAGATGAACCTATACTAGATTTTTTTTTCCTCCCCAAATACTTCTAATTAACCATCCGATCTATATCAAGCTAATGAGGTAGGGACGAGGAAGGAACAATACAGAGAAAATAAATGTACCAGCATTTACGCGGAGATTGGTAAATCCAAAGTATACCCGATTAGTTTTGGAACTCCAATCTCGCCGCCGTAGCCATTCCACTCCAGTCTATTGCAAGATAACACGCCTCGGTGTGGCGTAGTTAGCTAACGCGCTAGTTTAGTGTTGAGCTAGACTGCCGAGGACGAGGGGATCGAGGTTCGAATCTCGGTCTGGTGAACTGGGATGGTTTTACCTAAGTGGTTTTCCACTCTCCTTCCACGTAAATGCGGGTTCACTTCCTCTATATCCAACCTTCTCAATCCCTAACCCATTAGCGTAGTTAGTACATAATCGTATAACCTGAGACACAATGACGGAAAAAAAAAAGTAAGTTGAAAAGAAAAACAAAACATTACGTAACTTAATCCCCCTTTGGAAAACAATTCTAGTATGACCACGCCTCTCACGTATGAGGGTATAAAAAAGTAGGTCAACTTGTTTATTGGTAACATTCCCTACCCGTGCCCCCCTCTTCAACCCCATAGGTCCCATCACCCCCCTCACCCCCAGATTATCGATTTTATCGATACTTCATCCTCTTTAAAGAACACACATACATGCACCCCCATCAATCGCCGTCTAATATTCAAGGAGGACGTATTGACGTCAAGGTTGCGCGGTGGCCACGCGGACCAAGGCGTCATAGTCTATCTTGGTTGAAAAGGAGGTCAGGGTGTTCGAACCCCGGCCTTGTGTACCGAGGTTGGCTTTTCCTAAACGTTTTCCCACTTTTATCTTCGCGAATATGCGGGTACACTTCTTCTAAATATTGCCTTCCTTTTTTTTCACCGCATCTTACCCGTCCGGGTTTATTAATTACACTCATGTGTTAAGGGATAAGGTAGGTTTTAATTTATATTAAGTGCACCCGCATTTGCGTGAGAGTGGAAAGCCGTTTACTAAAAAACCACGCTCAGTACATTCGACCGGGTCTCCCCGATTTTTCGGCGGTTTAGTCTATTGCGCGAGTGTCGCCTTAGACCATGCGGCCAACGAAGCGGGTTATTTACCTTCCTCATCTCTCTACCCTCAGAGTAAATATTTCGAACGGGTAGTAATACGGGGTGCAATTGAAAAAAAGGGGGGTATTTAACAAAATTATGCGAAAACGACTTACATACTAACTTACTTCTAGAACAGACAAAACGCTGAGTCCGCCAATCAATTTATCTCTTAGCTACCCGCCTCGGTGGCGTAGTCGGCTAACGCAATAGTCGTGTTGAGCTCGATCACCGAGGACGGGGAGATCGAGGTTCGAATCTCGGTCGGGTGAACTGGGGGTGGTTTTTCCTAAATGGTTTTCCACTCTCCTTCTACGCAAATGCGGGTTCACTTCCTCTAAATTCAACCTTCCCAATTCCTAATCTATTAGAGTAATTAGTACTTAAGCGTATAACCCGAACGGGTAGTAAGACGCGGTGCTAAATATTATTATTATTATCTCTTAGCTCGCCATTTGGGTGTAGGAGGGTAAGGGTGCATGCCAGGAATCGAACCCAGGTACTCTTAGAGCAAAAGATGTATGAGCTACCGAATAAGTGAAAGTTTCGATGAATTAATCCAAGAACGGGCGATGTAGTCTATAAATGATTATATTGCCAGCGACAGAAAACTATAGCTAATAGCTATAAAAACTAAACATCACAAATGCTTACAGATGTCAAATATGACAACTGTCATATTACCTGTTACTACCTGTTCGGGTTATAATTATAATCACTCTTAACGAGATAGGGATGACGAAGGAAGTATTTAACAGGTAATATAACTGCATTTGCGTGGAAAACTACTCTAAGAAGACCCGACCGGGGAATCGAACCCCATCTCCCAATCTTAGGCAGGCCAATCCAACACGATAGTGACGCCTTATAGAGCATTAGGCCACTGAAGCAGGCACCCATCTATTATTAAAATGATTTTTTTTTAAATTCTCAATTATATTTTAACGTTAACTACGCAGATTCTATTATTTTTTTAAACATCTCTCAATTATATTTTAACGTTAACTACGCAGATTCATATTTTTTTAAATCATGACTATAAATCAAAACAGTCATCAAAGGATTAACTAAACAACACAAATAATTGTTTCCTCACTATGCTATTGATTTTTTTTTTTTATTCATGGGTTTAAGCTTTATATTAGAGACGAAAAATATATAGTCACGTTCAAATAAATGTTGGAAGTGTAACGTAATAGTTTGTATTATTATATTAATGATTATATTTATCTAAGGGAAGGATTAGGAGGGACGCAATTTACATAGCAAACTTATAATAATAAAACGGAAGTGACATCAAAATATGCTTACGGAACAAAATTTTAAAAAATTGCTGTCTTAAAGAAGATGAGGAGAAAAAAGGGAGGGGGAGGATCTAGCGTTCGATCTCTCCCCTCTCTGCCCCCTGGGTGCACCAATTCACAGCATAAATGATTGTTTACAAGCCTGATGTGAGGTTGGTAATATAAATAAAACTGGGAAATATTGGCCCAGTGCCAGCGAGCTCGACTGGCGAGTACAAACTTTGACTCGTTAAAGGTTGAAGGGAAGAACGCTAAAATTTTTTTTGTTATTTTGTTATTATTATTTATTATATATTATTTATTATTATTTATTATTATTAGCACCGCGTCTTACTACCCGTTCGGGTTGTACGCACTTACGCTAATGTGTAATGGTAGGGTGATTGTGAGATGAAATGGAGGACCTACAGTTTAACGTGGAATCCGAACCACGGTGGAGGCCTGGCATTCCACACATTCACAAGTTGTGATTAATACACGTCTTGTCAGAGGTGAAGGAAGGGTTTGGCAATCAGATAAATCTGTGCCGGGACGAGGATTGAACCCCGGACCCCCAGCACAGAGGTCCGACACCTTACCCCTAGACCACTAGGTCACCGTTGTTGTTGTTGTTGTTGTTGTTGTGATGTAAAACTATAATATTTCGTCTGAATAAACTTTTCCTCTGTTTGAGGCAGAGCGGGCGAAGGGGGGTTGGGTATGTGGTGGAAAGGGGTGTAAATTACCGTTATGTAATTTCGGGATTAGCATCTTCAGGAGGGCAGTTTGAGACGAAATGTTGTTTGAGCGCGGGCAACTCAAATCGTCTCTCGACACGACAACAAACAGCTCACCCGATTAAAAAAAAGTTGTGCCGAAATCACGGAGATAAGAATAAACCAGCCGCGGTGCCGCTATCTGGGAGGATAAGGAATGGAGAGGAAACTAAGGGTGGTGAAAACAAGGAGGATAAAGAATGGAGAGGAAACTAAGGGTGGTGAAAACAAGGAGGATAAGGAATGGAGAGGAAACTAAGGGTGGTGAAAAACAAGGAGGATAAAGAATGGAGAGGAAACTAAGGGTGGTGGAAACAAGGAGGATAAGGAAGGGAGAGGAAACTAAGGTGGTGAAAACAAGGAGGATAAGGAAGGAGAGGAAACTAAGGGTGGTGAAAACAAGGAGGATAAAGAATGGAGAGGAAACTAAGGGTGGTGGAAAACAAGGAGGATAAGGACGGGAGAGGAAACTATGGGTGGTGGAAACTAGGAGGATAAGGAAGGGAGAGGAAACTATGGTGGTGAAAACAAGGAGGATAAAGAATGGAGAGGAAACTAAGGGTGGTGAAAACATGGAGGATAAAGAATGTAGAGGAAACTAAGGGTGGTGGAAACAAGGAGGATAAGGACGGGAGAGGAAACTATGGGTGGTGGAAACTAGGAGGATAAGGAAGGGAGAGGAACTATGAGTGGTGGAAAACAAGGAGGATAAAGAATGGAGAGGAAACTAAGGGTGGTGAAAACAAGGAGGATAAAGAATGGAGAAGGAACTACCGCCTGCTAAGAACTTCAGGCAAGGTCTAATGGGATAAAGAATGGGACAGACAAATTGTTAGAACCACTTTCTTTTAGTTTTGTGGCATATAATACGTTGGTATCAATAAATTATGATGAGGGGGAAAAATTCCACACATTACACTTTCTTTATGGGGGGAAAAAAATGTAACTAACATTTAATCTATATTTAGAGGGTATTTTTGTTGTTCTTAAGCCTGCCTTTTTAACACGATTCTACTCTACAATCTAGTTGGAGAGGTTTGTTTAAAACAAACCTCAAGAATCTAGAGTGTGGCTTTCCCCATTTCCCCTTAATTTTTTTTTTTTTTGGTGTTCAACAATGATAACATTTTACTATATTATTAATTTTGAGAAAGCTAAAGTTTGTATACTGCATTCACGGTAGGAATTACTCTCTTGAAAGGTCTTTTTTCCTACCAAAATCTACTATATGATAGCTTTATGGTAGGGAAAAAGGCCTTTCGGAAAACAATTCCTACGTTGAACAGACTTTACAGTTAGTTATACATTACTGGCGAAGCTTGGAGATTGAACCGATCGATAGTTTAGCTTCGTTATCAAGTACAACTAATTGTATCCGTACTACCATTAGTTTGATTCCACGTCATCATTATCTTCTACGTACAACTGAGGAGGTCGGGACAAGACAGTGCCAAGACACATTTTGGGTTTTATAAAAAAATACATACATATTTAAAAGTTTAATCAAATCTTCACAAATATTATGTTACGGTTACGGGTAAAAGTTACAAACTTACCTTGAGGGCCGCATGGTCTAAGGCGCTACTCTAGCAATAGACTAGACTGCCGATGACAGTAAGATCGGAGTTCAATCCCGGTCGGGTGTACTGAGAAAGTTTGTTTTTTCTAAATAGTTTCCCACTCTATATCCACGCAAATGCAGGTATACTTCGTCTTATTTCAACCTTCCTCATCCCTAACACATTAGAGTAGTTAATACATAAGGGTATAACCCAAACGGGTAGCAAGACATCGTGCTAAAAAAAATTTTTAAACACGATGAAAGGTGGAGTTGGTTCAGCGTAAGATTGTAAATATGGCGTGGCCAATAGACTCGAGTTCAAATCCCTGCAGAAGGCGATGGGGATAGTTTTTGTTCGTCTATCCTTGCAATTGCTTGTGCAGTTCACCCTTGTGGATAACTTATCAATGAAAAAAGTGCAAAGTTTTATATTATTAGTTGTTTTCCCTAAAAAAAAAAACCCCTACACAAGTGATGTTTCAATCTTTCTACAAAGGAATGCTGATGCATTTATAATGTTTAACTTTCCCGTTTGGCTTATTTTTTTTTTTACCGATATTAATCTCAACTGTTCTTAAATGTGTGTCATTCAAATAATGAAATTTGAAAAGAAACTATGAATGAAGAGAAAAAGTCTTGTTTTGGTTTATCATCGCGTCTTACTACCTGTTCAGGTTATATGCAATTATAATAATTACTTTAATGCCGACCGAGAGTCGAATCCCGATCTACCCGTCTTCAGCAGGTCAGTCTAACGCGAGAGTGAAGCTTTAAGAAAGTCATTTTGGTGACCTGGCGGTCTAGAGGTAAGGTGTCAGACTTCTGTACTGGGGGTCCGGGGTTCAATCCTCGGTCCAGGCACAGATTTATCTGATTAACAAACCATTCCTTCACCTCTGACAAGATGTGTATTAATCACGACTTGTGAATGTGTGGAATGCCAGTCCTCCACCGTGGTTCGGATCCCACGTTAAACTGTAGGTCCTCCATTTCATCTCACAATCACCCCTACCATTACACATTAGCGTAAGTGTGTATAACCCGAACGGGTATTAAGACGCGGTGCTAATAATAATAATAATGCTTCAAATGCATATCAGTTGCTGTCGGCTGTAAGACAGTCGGAATTCCTTGTCATCGATAGGCTCTTTAGTATAAGCATGCCTCTAAGTAGAGTCCTTCGAAACGAAAACATTGATTTGCTAGTAGCAATGGAATCTGCTGTTTTGGTTGAGGAAGCCATGAATGACTTGCGAGAGAACGCGGAAATTGAATTTAGGAAAATATTTGTGGAAGTAGAGAAAAAGGCCAAAGATATTGACATCGACAATGTTGCACCTAAAAGGACAGTAAGACAAAACACAGAGATGCAACATTTCCACAGAAAGTGTTTCAGATTACTTCCGAGCAGCAATATATGCATCCCTTTCTTGGACAACTTCATAATGCAGCTTAATGAAAGCCTACTTGCTCACAAGACACTATTACATACAGTAGCCCCCGTAGCATCTTTGGTGCTAACTGACAGTTCACAGCTGACTTCTGACAGTCAACATTTAGGTATATACCTAAATTGAGTGACAACTGTTAAACACATGTTTTTGCAGATCATATGGTTCGGCGTAGGGATACATAATTTGGTCCGGTAGCTTTTCAAAGCCGTCAGCTGTCAGCTGTGAGCTGTCAGTCAGCACCAAAGAAGTCATGGGGCTCCTGTAACTTATGTTTAAAACAAGATGATTTAAGAATGAGGTGGGAAATACATCGTGTGTCTTTTAGCAACTCTTGTTTAAGAGGTAATAAAACATGTTTAAAACAGCGTGTTTAATTCTTTAGTTCACCTTTACATACATTCAAAGACCTACTATTTTAAACCTTCAGTTAAATGTCCCAAATTAACAAATATTCCAGTATTTTTCCTAGATTTTTCAAAATTCCTTGTTTTTCACTGGTCCTCCAGGGGCGTGGCATCCCTGCTACTGTCACGGGTTAAGGTGGGATGTAAAGGGGGTGATTAAGTCCATATTTTTACATCTTTTTAATGACAAAACAATTTTTCTGGACAAAATAAATAAAATAATTTAAATAATAAAATAACCTGAAGTTCAAAAAATTGTCTTATTCTATAGAACAAAGTGATCAAATGTTGGTATGATGTTCTTACCAAATAGGAGTCTTTGTGATATAAAATTCAGATTTTTACTCTGTCTTTCAATGGAGATATAGATACTCAAAAAACGGAAAAATAAAAAATTTCCATTTTCATCAGCCAAATAATATTGGAAGGGCTCAAAACACTTTAGTTTTCTTACCTTAGATAAGATATACTGGTACCATGGTTCTTGCAACAAAAAAAATAGGTTTTACTGTTTTGCGCATTTCCAAGTGAAAATTTGGCTCAAAAATTGAAAAACTGCAAATTTTATTAATCGAATTTGACTTTCAATAAAATTTCAAAAAATATATCAGAAAATGGAATTTAAAAAAACCCAAAACAATCAGAATTTTCTTCCGAGTACAGTGGTTTCCGAATTTTCGAATTTTCTCAATAGGGAAAAAAGTTATAGCACTTTGCGCAAATGCTTTCTGTCGCAAAAATAGAGGTGTTCCGAGCAACATTTACGGACCTCCCCCCAGACAGTGAGTTAAAAAAATATTGTTTTTGAACTCTCTAAACATGTTTAAACAACTGTGCAAAACATTAAAAAAAAAGAATATGGTGCTACAGTTAGTTTGATATAAATTTGTTGAAATAATTTTGAATGACCCACAGTTAGTGTGAAAAAAAAGGTACAGTGACGTTGAGATTTTTAAGAATATCAGGATTTTGAAGAAAGGAAAGAGCGTGAAAGACATACATTCCGCACTCTTTCAAAGTTATCCCTTCAAAGTTACCAATTTCAGATGAAGAAAAATAAAAGTATTTAAGAGCCATGATTCCATACTTAGTCGAGTAAGAGCATAGAGAACTCTACAAGTACCTGTGTTGTGAATAAGAGTGGTAAAGCGCCAGTTGGCGCTAATGAGGTACTTGGCAGCTTTCATATTTGTTTTATTTTTAGTAATACATTTTTGAAATTATTTATTCTTTGTATTTTAGTTTCGTTAATTTGGTAGTTTGCACCTTTATAATTTAAAGTAGCCTGTAAAGATTAATGTGTGTATAAAATTTAAGTATATCTATGGAATCAATATTTTTTTTATTATTTTGGCCCAAAATAGTCTTATGTCATAACAAAAAGTCATGCAAACATACGGAACTTAACTGGCCTTTCCTGTCATCCCAACACTATGCCTAGTTCACAAGAACCGGCCCACGGTAACTCTCTCGTACGGGGGGAGGGGGGAAACCCAGATGTCCCAAGAGAGATGGCGTTGACTCTCCCAAATTGTTGAATAATTAATAGTCGCACGAGATACTTACATCAGCCTGACCTTGGAGGTATTGAGCGCCAGTTATTGTCGTCTCCTCATTGATTGTCCATCGCGTCACGCGTCACTACACCTGAAACAAATATGGGAGGAGGAGTCACGTCATGAATATGAAATGTGATCCGTTCATGGAGAACTACAAGATCGTTTCAAGGAACTGCTTCTGCAGTACAACTATTATAGGGCCTATTTAAAAAAAATACAAACATATTTTTTGATGGCAACCAACATTGATAACATATTCTTATATTATTATTGATATTACCGCCTCTGTGGTTTAATGGTCAGACTGGTTAAGGATCCAGAGGTCCCGGGTCCCCAGGTGGCGGATAGGGTGATACCCGCCTCTGTTGGGCGCTTGGCGGACTAGGGAGTGAAATCCCGGGAATTGCGGAGGGCCCAGCGGGGAAGGGTACCGGGGGCGTAATATACCAGGGGAGCCCCAACTGGAACTAGGGGTAGTTGGATTTCAATTAAATTACGAGCCAAAACCTGTTTTATAATTTAAAAAAAAGGAAATTCATATTGTAATTGTAAAAGTAAAGTCAAAATTATGTAGTAAAACGAACCCGGATATAAAGTTTATAAGATACCGGGCTTGTAAACACTGAAAATAAAATAAATACTCCAACCAGATGGTACCGGGTTCAATCCTCGACGCTCCCAAATTTTCTGAGAAGCAGTGGGTCAGCCCCGTGAGGACAAATAAGGAGCTACTTGAATAAAAAATAAAAAAGTAGCGGATCCGGTACAGAAAACTGAGATTAACGGCCGGAAGGTTCGTTGTGTTGACCACATGACACCCTCTATCAACAAAGTTGGCACTCTCTTCACCAAAAGAAGGCGTCAGCTCGGCCGGTATGACTCGATTGCAGGCTGACGCCAATGTGTTATTATTATTATTTTATAGTTATTGATAATATCTATCAAAAGTGTCAGCTGTGACATGACTTGACGTATGAATACGTAAGAGTGGCTCTAGTATTTTTTCTAGATCCACTTAGGTGGCCACCTGGTCTGAGGCGTCACTCTCACAATATACTGGACTGACCGATGACGGAGAGATCCGAGTTAGAATTCCAGCCCGGTGTAATGAGGGTAAGTTTTCCCCCTGAAGTAATTTTCCACTCTCCCTCCACGCAAATACGCGTACAGTTCCTCCAAATTCAACCTTCTTCTTCCTTAACACATCAGTGTACTTAGTACACATGCGTTTAGCTTAACTATAGAGCAGACACCTCTATTTATTTTTAAAAAAAAATAACCATTTTTTTCCAAACAAATAAGAAACTTAGCAAATGTTACATAAAGCTTAAAAGGCGGAGGGAAAGGGAGAGAAAAATAGAGTATAAAACATTTTCTAAGAAGTATCATATTCTTGGAATTTATAGCCAGTGATCAATAAAACAGCCTGAGCAAGCTTGTCAGTAATGATGCTCTACTAAGCACGCCATGTAAAACGAGCAGCACACAGAAATAAATATTTATCACCACGTCTTACTACCTGTTCAGGTTAGAAGCATTACTTTAATAGGGTAGGGATGAGGAAGGAAGCATTTTAAAGGTAATCTACCCCCATTTGAGTGGAATGAGAGTGTGAAACCATTAGGGAATAAACACCCTCAAGAGACCCGACCGGGATTCGAAACCCGATATCTCCATCACCGGCAGGCCAGTATAACACGAGAGTGACGCCTTGTACCGTTCGCACACTGAAGCGGGTATCGACCATTCACCGAGGGTGGTTTTTTTTTTTTTTTTTCTTCGGCATATGAGCATTTTTACGCCAATAAGTATTCAGTACAACCGGCCGGAATTCGAACCCTCCTCTTTCCTTGTCTTGGCAATCGAGGCTATTGCGAGTTTGACGCCTTAAACCCACGGCGCGGATTGAAATCAGCTGTAAATGTGTTGCCAAGTCCAATTTTAATCCAACTTGAGTAGTGCTGCCATCTGTTATGCAATCATGAAACCTTTCTAATGTACTTTATATAATGGTTAAAAGAGGTTTATCATATTTAAATTAATTTATAAAAATGTCACCACCCCTACCTGTCCAAGATGTGAGTCTATGGTTGTTAGGATGTGTTGCGGCCGAGGATATGGATATGTGATTGTGTGGGTTCGTGAATGACGTTCCACTTTGATATTATAGTTTTTATTAGTACTACTATGTCTATTACAAAGGTGATGTTGATAGTGATATTGGAAATATAAAAATTATAATTTAGCACCGCGTCTTACTACCCGTTCGGGCTATACGCTTAAGTACTATTTACGCTAATGGGTTAGGAATTTGGAAGGTTGAGTATAGATGGAGTTAACCCGCATTTGCGTGGAGGGAGAGTGGAAAAACATTTAGGAAAAACCACCCCAGTTCACCCTACCAAGATTCGAACCTCGATCTACCCGTCCTCGGCAGTCGAGCTCAACACGACTAGCGCGTTAGCTAACTAAGCCACCGAGTCGGGTAAAAAATATAAAAAGAACTTGAAAAATTATTTGGAAGCTAGTGAGAAAACGCAAGGAATAACCAATGGCCTGTCTGACATCTAAGTGATCTTACATGGTCTACGAAACCCGGTACCCTGGACTCGATCGGTAAATGATGTGCCAGCGTCCTAACCAGCGTAGCCCCCCAAAACGGGCAGAGTGACCCCCTGGACTCGATGGTGAATAGTCAGCCTCGATAGCTGGACACACCACTCTTTATTCTGCCGCCTGGCCTGGTTTTCCCCCTCTGAAATTCTGATACTGTTTATGGGGTCAGCTCCTCTATTCTATTTGATTAGTAGCTAATAATAACACCGTGCAACACTCGTTTTGTCATTCACAATACACAACACTACAATATTATACAAACACGCCCTCCAAATTTAGGCTGTGTGGTTACAACAAAATGTATTTTCTGGGGGTCATTATGAGGTTTGAGATATTGTCCTGGAAAATGTGTGTGAATGTGACTTCCCCCTTTTGTACATTTAATTTGTTTTCATCCGCTAATAACAAAAAAAAAGCCCAATTCTCCATTAACCAGCGGTCATCAAGATAGAGGCCATAAATTAGGTAAATAAAAAAGAGTCCATTACGCGACCGATTCTGTCACGGAGTGAAATCAATCACTCTAGAACGAGGGATGACAAACGCCTGAGTGTCACGTGGTGTGATATTTCGCAATTAGAGGCGTCAAATGATAAGTAATGGACACTGTACAGATATTTACTTTCTCCTATGGATAAAAGTGTAAGCCTCGGTGGTCTTTGGTTAAATTGCTCGCCTCAGGACCCGATGTTCGTGGGTTCAAACCCAGCACAAGTCAACGGATTTTTCTTGGGAGATAAAATACCCGTAGCACAATTTCCTTCGGAGGGGAAATAAAGCTGTCGGTCCCCCATGTCGATTGTGACATGTAAGAGAAACCTATAAGGTATGTGAAGATACCTTTCCCGGCAAAATTGGTAAACCCTTCACGCTCACTCATAGAAACTCAATGCGGAAGGCAACGGGAAACCAACACGCTATCTGAACTCCCAAAGTAAATAAAGCTTCTACCAGATGGTGCAGTTAACACTAACAAGCCTAAAGGTTGAGTGCATGCCCATCTACAGGTGGATGGAAATCAAAACCTTCGGGTTGTTGACTTAAGTAAATTAAAAAAAAAATTATGTTGCCCCAAACCTAAAAAAAAAAGAGCGGGTTTTGCAATTCTATCCGTCCTCCAAGTCTGTCTGTCCGTCCCTGTGGATACACACAACAGTTTGAAAGATTTTTTTTTCTACCAAGATTAATTCAATTTACAGCTATTAAAACTATTTTGCTAAGTTAACGCAACGGAGAAGCTAGTAGCTTTAAAATAAATAAAACCAGTTTGTTTGTTTGTTCTGTTTATATGGCTCGTAAACTGAATTAACGGAAGCGGATGAAAATAAAAACTTTCCCCTTGTGTGGCCGACCGGGTTAGCACGCTCTCAATAATTCGATAATTAATGTTTATGTTGAATGTTTCAGTACTCCGTATTATCCTGCCACTCTGCGGACAAATTAATCCATAGCTTCATTTGTTCATACGACCAGAGGGAAAAGGGGGGCATTTTCATTTTATTTTATTTCATACAAAAATAAACAGTCTTTGCACGTGCTTTGGTGATCGCGGTGCACACGAATTTCGGAACAACTAATACGGGTGCACACGAATTGCGGAACAACTAATACGGGTGCACACGAATTGCGGAACGACTAATACGGGTGCACACGAATTGTGGAACCACCAATACGGGTGCACACGAATTGTGGAACGACTAATACGGGTGCACACGAATTGCGGAACAACTAATACGGGTGCACACGAATTTCGGAACAACTAATACGGGTGCACACGAATTTCGGAACAACTAATACGGGTGCACACGAATTGCGGAACAACTAATACGGGTGCACACGAATTACGGAACCACTAATACGGGTGCACACGAATTACGGAACCACTAATACGGGTGCACACGAATTGCGGAACAACTAATACGGGTGCACACGAATTTCGGAACAACTAATACGGGTGCACACGAATTGCGGAACAACTAATACGGGTGCACACGAATTGCGGAACAACTAATACGGGTGCACACGAATTACGGAACCACTAATACGGGTGCACACGAATTACGGAACCACTAATACGGGTGCACACGAATTACGGAACCACTAATACGGGTGCACACGAATTGCGGAACAACTAATACGGGTGCACACGAATTTCGGAACAACTAATACGGGTGCACACGAATTTCGGAACAACTAATACGGGTGCACACGAATTGCGGAACAACTAATACGGGTGCACACGAATTACGGAACCACTAATACGGGTGCACACGAATTACGGAACCACTAATGCGGGTGCACACGAATTACGGAACCACTAATACGGGTGCACACGAATTACGGAACCACTAATACGGGTGCACACGAATTGCGAACTCATCCGAGCTAGGTAAAACCCTTACACGAACTGCGCAGTAAAAATTAAATTCATAATGAATTTGTTCAAAATGGAACATGGAGGTTAGGTTAGGTTACGTTAAGTCAGGTTACGTTAGGCTAGCTTAGGTTAGGTTAGGATTTGAATGGGATCACAGGTTGTTCCGCAATTCGTGTGGACCGGCTGACAGATATACCTTATGCCGCAATTCGAGTGGGTCCAGTGGTCGAATTGTCTAAGGCATCACACTCGCAATAAGCTAGACTGGCTATGACGGGAAAATCGGGATTCGAATCCCGGTCAGGTATAATGAGGATAGTTTTCACCTCTCCCTCCACGCAAATGAGAGTACACTTCCTCTAAATTCAACCGTCCTCATCCTTTACACATTAGTATAATTAGTAAGACCTTTTTTTTTCTTATTTTGGAGCTACATAAAACGATAAAATTATTGATATGTAGCAATTAGTCTATAATAGATGCAGCAGAAACCTGGGTAATAACTTCTAAAGAATGGAGTAGAATACAGGCTGCGGAGGTAAGAATTCTAGGAGGAATTATGGATCAGACACAGAAGGATGTATTTAGAAATGACAACACAAGAAAGGAACTATATCAAGAAATAATTAGGGGGGGCAGTGGAATAATTGAGAAGCCGAGGTTTCGATGGTATGGACATATGGAGAGAATAGACGTTGCACCCAATATCATTGCTGAGAGAACTGGAGGTTTTATGGAACTAACTGTTGCCAAATCTCCCCGCTCTCAGATATGTCTTAAGGTGGTGTGCCGGGGTAAAGGAGCTATTGGCAACCTCGACTAGCCAGCGTTTCTAAACTTATATTTGAGGGGAGATGGACCACACAAAAACGAGAGAATTACAACGCTGTTTCCCAATAGTAGCCATACAGTTACCTCAGACCTGGGCGGTCCACCGTGATTCATCCCTAGGGCCCGATCTGATCATCAGTTTGCGCCGCTGGCCGAATATATATTTAGTAATCCCATCAACTTAATTTGTGCCTTCAAACAACATTTAATAAACAATTATTTTCAATATCTAAATACAAATTGTATTTTTGTTTCGTAGAATCATCCAAAATGTACTGCCAACGTAAGTTTATTAATTTTCCAAAAATGTTTTAAGAAATATCCACGCAAGCACCCTTTCACAAAACAACTTAGTATTTTAAATATATGTTTATACACATTTTTACTAATCAAATAAACGCATCTTAAAATGCAATCGTGACCTTTCAAAATAAATATATTTGAATCATTAGATGTTCAACATCTATCATCGGAGGTATCTCATTAGTTTTCCTCCAGGATCCTGTGAGGGCCACATTCTCAGTGGGCAGGGGGCGAATTTGAACCACACTGGTCTAAGAAGATGACAACTGCAGTAAAAAAACAGAGAAGAGCTAGAAGAAGAACACGAATAAGATGGATTGACACATTTAAGAAGAGCGATTACAAGAGGAACAGACTCACAGACATAAAAAAGGAGTGGTAGCAGAACAGAGGAAAGTGGGAGAGGGTAGAGATATTATTATAAGAGGAGGAACAGACTCGCAAACAGAAAAAAGGAGTGGTAGCAGAACAGAGGAAAGTGGGAGAGGGTAGAGATATTATTATAAGAGGAGGAACAGACTCGCAAACAGAAAAAAGGAGTGGTAGCAGAACAGAGGAAAGTGGGAGAGGGTAGAGATATTATTATAAGAGGAGGAAAAGACTCGCAAACAGAAAAAGGAGTGGTAGCAGAACAGAGGAAAGTGGGAGAGGGTAGAGATATTATTATAAGAGGAGGAACAGACTCGCAAACAGAAAAAAGGAGTGGTAGCAGAACAGAGGAAAGTGGGAGATGGTAGAGATATTATTATAAGAGGAGGAACAGACTCGCAAACAGAAAAAAGGAGTGGTAGCAGAACAGAGGAAAGTGGGAGAGGGTAGAGATATTATTATAAGAGGAGGAAAAGACTCGCAAACAGAAAAAGGAGTGGTAGCAGAACAGAGGAAAGTGGGAGAGGGTAGATATATTATTATAAGAGGAGGAACAGACTCGCAAACAGAAAAGAGAGTGGTAGCAGAACAGAGGAAAGTAGGAGAGGGTCCCAATGTCGACAAAGAGACCCGATAGAATGATATAAGCGGAAAATGATGATTAGGATAAAACGCCATCATCTCAGGGTAGAACATTTTCACGAACACAACACTTTATTTATATGAGAAAGTACAGCAAAATAGAAGTTCAGCCATTGGAGTAGGTCGGGATTGATCTACGGCCTCCTGGGTCTACTAACAAGTCCAGGGAAAATCTATAGCTCGTGTATAATAGCATCACTAAAATTAATACACAATATGGTACCTCATGTGTGTTTTTTTTATAAACAAAAACACAAAGCCGAGCGAGGAGATGAAATCAGACAATTTCCCATCATGCGATGAAACGGGTGAAACGAAGCGTTAAGGGGGCAGGAAGGAGACAGACCGACCCCGACTGTCAATGCACACAAATTAACGATCAACTCATCAGGAATGCACGACGGACACAACGAGTGGAAGGTTGAATGGAATCCAATTTAAACCTTCAGGTGGGAACAGCGAGTCAAAACAAGATGGAACAAACAAATATGTGATGATAGTGATTCAAATGAGAAACTACAAGTCAAGGTTTGGTTTGTCGACTGTACTGAATAGCACCTCTGACGGAACAGTATGCTTATTATTTGGCAAGGAGTCGTCCATAAATTTCGTAACGCTTTATTCTTAACTCCTTTTTTACCTCCTCTCCTCCACCCACGCAACACCAAGTAGATACATTGGGCCAGTTTCATGGTCAGACTTAGGGCCAGTTTCATAGTCAGATTTAGTACGCCTCAAGTGCGGCGCTATACTAAATACAAAATGTCACCTACCTGAAATTGAATGGAATGGGCCAGTTTCATATGCGAAACTGGCCCATTCCATTCAATTTCAGGTAGGTGACGTCTTGTATTTAGTATAGCGCCGCACTTGAGGCGTACTAAATCTGACTATGAAACTGACCCTTAGTACTCCTCAAGTACGGTGCTATACTAAATACAAGACAACACTTACCTAGACCAGAATGGAATGGGCCAGTTCCGCATATGAAACTGTCATTCTATTCTGGTCTAGGTGAAGAGTTTTTTAAAGTATTTTTTACGTTTTCTTACGAGGGAATAGGGAGGTCAATTTTTTTTTGTCAGAAAATAAATATATTATTTATAAAATTCCACTCATATAGTTTATTTACTTACTGCAACTAAATAAAGTATTCTAAAATTTCATATCACTCGCTTTACTACTAGTCATGGGACGAGCTCTAAACCAACCAGAATATTTCCGCCTTCGTCGGCGCGAGCTGTTCTGCTAAAGTTCAACTCATTTCTACTACGTCCAACCCGCCTCGGTGGCGTAGTTGGCTAACGCGCCAGTCGTGTTGAGCTCGACCGCCGAGGACGGGGAGATCGAGGTTCGAATCTCGGTCGGGTGAACTGGGGGTGGTTTTTTCTTAAATGGTTTTCCACTCTCCCTCGACGCAAATGCGGGTTCACTTCCTCTAAATTCAACCTTCCCAATTCCTAATCCATTAGCGTAATTAGTACTTAAGCGTATAAACCGAACGGGTAGTAAGACGCGGTGCTAAATATTATTATTACTACGTCCACACTGCCTAAAATCCTAGGCGCGGCAGAGCAACCAACCATCTCAAATCAGAGCACATGTGCATTTAAAGCGCATGCGCTGTAGAGCTAGAAGCAAGCAGACAGCTTCTTTGGCCGTTGTGAGGAGATTTGAACTAGCCCGTTAAAGGAAAGAGTGTTTATCTATGTATTGGGTTGTGCCACGACACAGCGTTATAATTTGAAAATGTACATCAGGAGAATGATCTAAAATAAATGTATATCCACTAGAAAGTATAATAATGGTGTCTACTCAACTTTAACAATGAAATTCCCTACTTTTTCCCTGATTTTCCCTGATCATTTCCTAAAATTCCCCCGACTCGAAAGTATGTCACACCCTTCTACCCCTCCCCTCCCCCCACGGTTTTTGTTCATCTTTTATATGAATAATAATAAGTTTTGAAATTTAAGTAAACAGTTTTTTATTTGTATATGGTCTACTAGGAATTATACAAATTATAAAATATATTGCACTGAAAATCCCGCACGGCGTTGCCCGTTACCCACTGTGGTATTAGAATTATATAAGCCCCCCCCCCCCCCGTACTCCCCCATGGTGCCCGATTTAATTTTGAAACGTAAATCTAAACCAGATTAACAATATTTTCTTCCAAAAATTGTTAAAAATATACTAATTAAAAAGCTAACTAAAAATTTTAAAATCCTGCTTCGAGGTGCATTCGGACCCCTTTCCGTCCACTTATGTTAAGATTTCAGATCTCTGCGTGCCGTATATTTGGCTGAGCATCGCACACAAACACTTCCATTTATTATTATAGATAGATAACTAAAAAAAAAAAGTTTGAATCATATTGTAATTTACTGATTTAATGATTATTATATTTCATAGTTTGACTAGAACAACATTTTCCCGGATTTTTTTGTTTTAAATTACCAAATTCCCGACTTATTCCCGTTTTTTTCCCGACCACTTTGAATTCTCGGCTAGTTCCAGTTTTCCCTGATGGTTGACACCCTGATTTATGAACTGATAATAATCTTTTTAAAGTCAGCTGGTTTTTTTTAAGTTTGCGTTGCAATGTATCATGAGTCAACATACAAAGTGTGTGCCGTTCGAGCAGATTCTGGTCTCTATTTTCAACAAACGTGTGAATCAAGCGTCAGTTATTTAAAGTAGTGGGTTACCTGACGGTCTAGGGTTAAGGTGTCAGACTTATGTGCTAGGGGAGTCCGGGGTTCAATCCTCGGTCCCGGCACAGATTTATCTGATTGCGCCCAAACCCTTCCTTCACCTCTGACAAGAAGTGTATTAATCGCAACTTGTGAATGTGTGGAGTGTCAGGCTTCCACCGTGGTTCGGATCCCACGTTAAACTGTAGGTCCTCCATTTTCATCTCACAATCACCCTGCCATAAGAGATTAGCGTAAGTGCATATCACCCGAACGGGTAGTAAGACGCGATGCTAATAATAGTAAAATTAAAGTAGCACCAAACGGACGACGCCGATGAAGGCTGAAATCTTGTGATTGATTGGTTTAGAGCTCGTCACGTGATCACGTTTCTGCTCTTTATTTTTCCGCCGAACGTGTGAACCTCGAAGGAAACTTTTTTTTACGGGTGCAATAAGGGTATTTTCAGATCACGCTCTAGTCCTTGTTGAAGGAGGATAACAGAAGAATACCAACCAGAACCGCACCGACGGGTACGCGGTCAAAGAGTCGCAATAGACCGACGTGACAAGGAGGTTCGAGTTCGAATCTCGGTCGGTTGCATTGTGGGGAGGAATTTTCACACCCTTATATACCACTCCAAACAACTTCCATAACCACCATATTTGTTTCGTTATAGTCTGATTCATCAGTGAGGTCAGGGTTTGAATGTCGGACGGGTGTACTAGGGTGATATTTTCATACTTCCCCTCCACACGTGAGTGCGGGTACATTTCCTTTATATTCAACCTTCCTCATCTCTACTCAGATGTGACTAGCCTGGAAGAGTCTAAATTATTAATAAAAAAATATATATAAGTAATGGGACCGGTTTTTCGGTCGATTTTTTCCTCTCGAAACCCAAAAAATTTGTATTACGATTTATATAAAGTATAAACTATTCCAAAAACTTGTCGGCTATGTCTGTACGTCCATCCACTTGTATTTAGAATAATTGACAATCTTTAATTTGGCTATATATATATATATATATCTAGTATGTATATATATATATATCTGGTATATAAATATATATCAGAACAATAGCATCAAGTGACACAAAAATATCGACAGAATAAGTTTTTGGTTCAATCCTGCACCGCAACCTTGTACCTCTTACTATCGAAACAGGTCTCCAATATTCCCCCATCCCCCTCCGTCTCTGTGAATCGCCAGCCCTGCACCCGCGAGTTCGATTTCCGTTCGGTCTCATCAAATTAGTTGACCCACCCAGATCTAGAACCACGAGCTCAACCGGCCTTTCACGAACAAGAGGAGATTGACACTCGGGTGCTAGCGGCACACACGATATACAAGGGCGTCCATGTGGGTTTACCAAATAATTGGGGGTGGATTGGAGTACCATCCGCCGGGGTGTTGCACCAAACCTCCCCCTCCTCCTATAGAGAAAATTTCAAAAAATTGTTTAACATTCTGGAAGGAATTTTAGAATGTTTTAACATAATTCTGACCTATGAGTCTCATAAACCAATTTTCACACACAAAAAAAAAGTGTATGAAACATTTAAAAAGAATGAGTTGGAGCAGAACTCATTGAAAAGAAAGCTGTTAAAGAGGGAATGTGAGGAAATATACATTTCAAAAATTTTTATCTCTGTTATCTGGAATATTGTTGATTCTAAGTTGATAGGAGCAAATTGCAGCCAAATCCCAAATACATTATTTTGATTTTTTTTTTCATAAAAATTTAACAAAATAAATAGTATTTCAGAGTGAGGTGACCAGGTGGTCTAGGGTAAGGTGTCAGACTTTTGTTCTGGGGGTCCAGGGTTCGATCCTCGGTCCCGGCACAGATTTATCTGATTACCAAACCCTTCCTTCACCTCTGACAAGACGTGTATTAATCACAACTTTTGAATGTGTGGAATGCCAGGCCTCCACCGTGGTTCAGATCCCACGTTAAACTGTAGGTCCTCCATTTCATCTCACAATCACCCTACCATTACACATTAGCGTAAGTGCGTATAACCCGAACGGGTAGTAAGACGCGGTGATAATAATAATATTTCAGAGTGATAAGAGGGGTTAAAGCACTCCTTAACATCCATTTATGGGCGCTCATGACGATATGCAGTCTAATTTTCATGGGAAGAAACATATCTGATAGCATGTATGAATACCTATAAAATAAGGGGACGCGGCAGTTGGCCTAAAATCATTTGGCCTTAAGGCATTTGGCCTAAAAATGAAACCAAAAGTCATTTGGCCTAAAAGGCGTTTGGCCTAAAGGCGTTTGGCCTAAAGGCGTTTGGCCTAAAGGCGTTTAGCCTAAAGGCGTTTGGCCTAAAGGCGTTTGGCCTAAAGGCGTTTGGCCTAAAGGCGTTTGGCCTAAAGGCATTTGGCCTAAAATGTAAATTTAAAACCTTCGGCTATCTTCGGAAAGTAAAAAGTACTGTTAGTTGTTTCATCTGAATATAGATAGCACAACTGATGCAAGGTAGTTACAATATTTCTAAAAACATTGACACTATCCTACATACAACTAGATCAGTTCACAAAACACTATATCACCTTTTTTATGTATAGATTTCCGATATTATTTCCTTGTTAATATATCTCACGGTCATAAAGTTAACGAAAAACAATAAGAAAACACCATTCTCGGGACTTTTGACAACTTATTTCGAAAGGCAAAATGAAAGTGGAAGCCAATATTAATAATTAATATATATAATAGTGACGCATTAAATAAATTTTGCCAGTAAATATGTAGACGTCAAACGGAGATCATAACTTGTTTACGTGGCCCAATTGTAATGCGCCCGTATATACACGTGTTTGTATATATATGTTGTAATGATATGGAATTATACATCTAAATAATTTATTATTCACATCTATATTCAAATTTACGATATTATAAATACTAGCGAGTAGTAAGATTTATTTGTGTTAAGTTGCAAGGTATGGCGATATCTTTCTACGTCTCTGTTTGAAAGGCGAACTCAGTTTTGTAGACAGAGACGCACCTGGATGACCACACATTTCTTTCTTTTGGGAAGTTTCGAGAAGGAGATGTCACTAGATATACCTACTTCAAAGTACGCATCTCTTCACTTGCAATCCTGACGAGGAGCCGTGTGGGTTGGGTCTATGATAAATTTCACGTGCCGGGAATTAACATACACATAATACAATAGTCGGGTTTTTAAATTAATATTTACAACTTGTGAAATATCTAGCAAAAACTGTTCATCTACTTAAAATAAAAAAACTATAAAAGACCAGAACTTTTAATTTATAAAAATAAGACATTATCCCCTTTTGATTACCATAATACAGGATAGCAAACTTGGAACCAATTCAATCATTATATCAAATATCACCCTAATGGTGGCGAACGAACATTAATATATCAGGCTAACTTTTATACGTTACAATAATGGCTTACCAACATGGAGGGCCTGATAAACTGAAATAATAAAATTAAATCCAGTTCACAACCCGAGAAAGTGAGTGCTCAAAGAACAGTGAAAGTGCCGCAAACAACTTAAGTGCTTTATTACAAAAAAAAGTTACTTAAGAAGAAGAAGAAGAAGAAGAAGAAGCTCCAAACCAGGTGATTTTGGAAGAAGAAGCTCCAAACCAGGTGACTTCAGAGGGAAGAGTTCGAAACCAGGTAGATTCAGAATAAGGTCCAAAGCTTCTAGACTTCAGGTGAGGTACGCAAGGAAAATCTCACGTAAGTCATCAACAGCAAAACTTCATTAAATATGGAAGAGACAGACAGTAGTAGCAGTGAGGATAATCCTCCCCTACCGCAATATTCCCAACCAATGGTTGAAGAACATTCTTGTTTAGAACTATATGATCAGGAACAAAGTGAACAACATGAGAAAGTAGTTGAACCAATAGTTCATAAAGAAGAAGACTTAAGGGGGGTGGAAAACGTTTCAAAGGTAGGAGGTGTAGCTCAACAAACATCAGCAAATGACCTAAATGCAATATTAATGCAGTTAGTGCAGCAAATGAAAGAGGGTAGTGAAAAGAGTGAAAAGTTAAGTCTGCAAATTAAAGAGAGTAGTGAAAAGAGTTAAAAGTTAAATCAGAAAATAAATGAAAGGTTCGATAAAACTAGCCAGGAGCTACAAAAAACTAGACAAGAGCTACAAAAAAAATAGCCAGGAGTTAAAAGAAATCAAAGAAAATAATCAGAAATTAAATACAAAGTTTGATGAAAAATTTAAGAGTGTAAATGAACGATTCAACAGGTTAGAATAAGAATTTCAGGGTAAATTTCAAGAAGTACAAAACGACTTTGACAAAAAATTACAGAAAATACAACAGACTGAAAGTGACCAAACGCAGGTAAGGGACGAACTACAGACGCTTAGGGAAGACTGTAGTAAGTCAGAAAAACAGACGAATGAGCAGATAAAAAAACTTAAAAATGCAAAGGGAAACTTTAAGCTTAGACAGGACGCTTTAAATTCCAAAGTAAAATCTACTCAGGAAAGTTGCGATAGAAATAAAAATGAAATTTTAGAACAGGTACACCATTTAACAGAACGATTTGCGACTGTAAAAAAAAATGTAGTGATAACCTTAAATTCCAAAATGATTTCTTTGATGGACACACAGTACCAGATGTTTACTTACAGGATATAGTTGACCAGCAATTGGACAAATTTAAGGACAACTCGACTGAAACTGTGGATAAGACGTTACAAACAGTCGAACAAATGCGACAACAATTAGAACAAGCTAAGTCAAAATATGACGAAGTAGTGGAAAAAGGGTCGCTAATTACTGCTGGTGCCTTGGTATTACCTACTACAAGCATCCAGAATCATTTAATGGACTATGTACCCACCTTCAGTGGAAATAATGATAGGGTGCATGCTGTACAATTTTTGAAAAAGATGGATAGACTTTTTGAAAATAGTAAACTCACCGAAGCACAAAAAATAGCATTTTTTAATTCAAAGTTAGTAGGTGAAGCTGGAGTGTGGATGAATAGTCACGAGGCTGACTATACATCCTATGAAGCAATAAAGATAAACTTTCGTAAAAGATTTTGGTCCGGGTATAAGCAGGACAAGTTAGTAAATGATATTTTTACCATTGATCTCTATAGTATAACTGGATGGACATCTGTGGCTGAAATTTTCGAGCTGTCGTCTGCATACCATTGTGTAGGAGAGAGAGAAACTTTCGGGTATCTCTTTCTTTCTTTTACCCATACAAGGCAATGTGTCATTTTGACATAGTTCATTAATCTGATTGAATATATGAGAAACATCTATGTGTGAGTGGTTAAATTAAATAAATATGTTAGTTAAAGCTTTGAAGAGCATATAAAAGTTCAAAACTGGCTAGTTTTTTTCTTTAAATAAGTTGATGTAGCCTAATATGTAAGATGATTTTTGAAGGAAGCTTACTTTTAAGGCTTTATCTCGTACCAGAATCCTACCCTATAGTTGTGTTTAGTTAGAATAAAAGACCTTACAGATGGAAATTTCTACTTCTGTTCTAAATTGCCGTTCATCCTACCAAAATATTATATATATATGATATTATTTTGGTACGAAATAAAGCCTTACAGATTGGGATTATTACTAAAATCAGGGTTTAGTAGATAATGTACTTCCTACAAGCCTATAACCTAAATTATCATTTGAACATAAGACTTCTACACAAAGTGTGTCATTCAAACAAATGTAATACAGTTTTTAGCTAACTTGTTTCATTATAGTTATCGAAATTTCAACATAATATGGTTTCTGAAAGATATGAGCCAACTTAAAAAAACAGGTATTATTATAATAATACTTTCCACAAGCCTATAACCTAAGTGATAGTTTGAATGCATGGCAACTATTCAAATTTTGTCATTCAAACAAATGTAATCAAGTTTTAAGATACCTTGTTCATTATATTTATAGAACTTTCAATATAATATGGTTTCTGAAACCAATATACAAGCTAATAATCAACTTTAAATATAAGTGTTGTCGTGGCAGACTGTAAACAACATTGATGATAAATACATAGAAATGGGAATATCTAAGGTTTTATTCATATCTGTACAGTATTACATGTAAAACTGGATTGTATATCCTTTAATGTAAATGTTTCTTCAGGAAAGTGTGGTATAATACTTCACTATTTTCAAACAATAACACTTTTATTCATCATAGACATGTTTTCCCATAAGAACATTTAAAGAAACCGTTAAATCTGTCCCCCCCCCCCCTCTGTGTAGCAGACGATACACTTGAGCGTCATGCTTTTGTCCTTGGAATGTGCATGTGTATGTCTATCCAATTATATTATAGAGATCAATGATTTTTACAGGCCGGTATGATCCACATAGAGGGCCTATGTGTGAATATTAGAGAATAGAGAAATTATGATTGGGGAGGAGAGGGGAAAATTTTCAAAAGTCAATAGAAACAATTACTAACAAAACAATTTATTTGATAAACTGAGGTGCTTACTAGAGTGATTCTTTTAAATTAATTCAAGTTTAATTAGTAAATTTAAACTATTTATTTTGGTGTTCATTTCAACAATGTATCCGCGTAAGCGAGCAAATATTGATGCAAAGACTGTATATATATATATATATATATATATATAATATATACATTGTTGAAATGAACACCAAAATAAATAGTTTAAATTTACTAATTAAACTTGAATTAATTTAAAAGAATCACTCTAGTAAGCACCTCAGTTTATCAAATAAATTGTTTTGTTAGTAATTGTTTCTATTGATTTTTGAAAATTTTCCCCTCTCCTCCCCAATCATAATTTCTCTATTCTCTAATATATATATATATATATATATATATATATATAATTGATTTTACTTCTTATAGGTAGTAGTTAATTTGTGGCTTCATCAACATACAAAGTTCTCGCCTCACACGTGTCTAAAATTGTATTTTTTGGTAGTTTAGATCAGGGATTCTCAAACCGCGAGGCGTGAGGGGATTTCAAATGAGGTGTGAACCAATTTTTCACTTCCTTCGACTTTCTAAATTATGATTGACTAAAAAATTAATATTCTGTTTGGCTTATGAAGCAATAAAATTAATTAATATTTTACAAATCTTTACTATTCTTAATAAAGTTTCTACAAAGCTCTTATCAGAAAATAAAGAAATAAATTAAATAATAAATGTCTCATTTTTGTATTTTAACGTAAAAAAGTTATTTTATTCTAAGAAAGAGAGTCTTAACAATTACTTTTAATGTTCATGTAAGGCTCAAGAGCATAGAGTTTGAGAAAACCTGGTTTAGATGATTTGCTAGAAATAAGATAATTTACCCAACTTAAATGTGAGCGAAGCCGTGGGCAAACTCCAGTAAGTTAATATGATTATAAAAAAAAGATTGATTAATTCATTTAGCAAAATTAATAAACAAATATACTAAGAAAGACTAATAAAATATACTTTGGCACTTAAAAATAATCAAAATTCAAAATAAAACAAAATTATTAAAATGGTGTGACCACATGTATGTGCTAATTAATAGAAAACGGTACGTGTACAAAACTTTTTATTTCTGGTACAAAATGGTACAAAAACTAGTATAAAACCTTGGCAATGTAAAAAGTTCAACATATACAAAAATGGTACTACAGGTTAATGGACGTGCTGCTCTACCTTGGGAAGTAGTAAATTGAGAAAAGACTTACGTATTTTGAAACGGTGGTATATACTAGTTAACTAAACACTACACACCTCACCATCTATTAGCATCACTACAAATCATAACGAATGTTTCCGGAGACAGCAAAACACATTTTAATAAATGGTCTAAAAATTAACTTTACAAAAAGTCATTTGGCCTAAAGTCGTTTGGCCTAAAGGCGTTTGGCCTAAAGGCGTTTGGCCTAAAGGCGTTTGGCCTAAAGTCGTTTGGCCTAAAGTCATTTGGCCTAAAGGCATTTGGCCTAAAGGCATTTGGCCTAAAGGCATTTGGCCTAAAGGCATTTGGCCTAAAGGCATTTGGCCTAAAGGCATTTAGCCTACACTTTAGGCCAAATGCCTTTAGGCCAAATGACGGGTACCCTAAAATAACACTAATAAAAGGTTATCAAAGTCGACCGTAAACCAAGTTTGTATTTTCTAAAAGTTTCTTCTCACCAAAATCCTACTATAGAATCGGTATTGTCAGACCCAAAAAGCTGATTAGGCCTACTTGGAAAATTTCAAGCAATCATCAATCGAGTAGTGGAATATTTACTCGAAAGCAGGGACCCGCTTTGGTGGCCGCATGGTCTAAGGCGTCCCTCTCGTGTTAGACTGGCCTTCTGATGACGGGGAAGTCGAGTTTCAAATCACGGTCGGGTCTACCGAGGGTGGTTTCTCCTAAGCGTTTTCCCCCTTTCCTTCTAGGCAAATTTGGGTGGATTACCTCTAAAATGCTTCCTTTCTCATCCCTACCCCATTAGAGTAATTATCTTAATATGTGTATAACCTGAACAGGTAGTATGACGCAAAGACACAAAAAAAAGTTGTTGAATATCTGTCGAGGGTGTCCTGGAATTTAATGAAAACTTTTTCTATTCACTTAAAAAGTTCCTCGTCTAATGCCGCTATGCTCATGACAGATATTCAACAACTGTTGATATCACTGTGTGAAGAAAATTAAACTCTATATGTCTGTACAGGATCAACCTTTTATTTATTTTAGCAAAACAAAAAATCGCTACAAAAAATGCAGCCCTTAACTCACGTCCCCTACATCACCACAATTTTTCTTTAACGCGTTTAGTCCCGTGCAAATGAGTGTAACAAAACACGGGGACGCCAGCTAAAAGGACAAACGGACCACATAGCGCCGAATAGAATTAGGGCGTCGCCATTGTTGGGTCTACTTCACCGTGTACTTTGACCCTTTCCCTACAAACAAGGGAGGTTGAATTCATATATCCTTTGGGAGACTCAAACTGCCGTTTAGCAAGGGGGGTTGTTTAAACCCCAAACACCCTTTACTAGGGGTTGTGTGTCGGACATGACGCCATTAATTAAAAACCAGCGCGACGCTCGGCCTCAGACAAAAAAGGACCAGCAAAGAGGACGCGCAAATTGTTATTTTTATTTTTTTAATTTATTTTAGCACCGCGTCTTACTACCCGTTCGGGTTATACGCTTAGGTACTAGTTACACTAATGGATTAGGAATTGGGAAGGTTGAATTTAGAGGAAGTGAACCCGCATTTGCGTGAAGGTAGAGTGGAAAACCATTTAGGAAAAACCACCCTCAGTTCACCCGACCGAGATTCGAACCTCGATCTCCCCGTCCTCAGTGGTCTGACTCAACACGACTGGCACGTTAGCCAACTACGCCACCGAGGCGGGTCGCAAATTGTTGATAGAGAGATAGGTCGCAGCCTCTTAACTACTTAAGTTACGGAACAGTTTTTTTCCGTTGAATTTTTTTCCTCTCGAAAACCAAAAGATTTGTATTACGATTTATATAAAGTATAAAACAATTCCAAAATCTTGTCAGCTATATCTGTACGTCTATCCAATAGTAATTAAAATAATTGACAATCTTTAATTTGGCTTGTGAATATATATTCCCAAAATGTCATTGAGACACCCGACACCTGCGATTATTTATATATATATATATATATATATATATATATATATATATATATATATATATATATATATATGTACGTCTGGTTCTAGCTGTATTACCTACCTAAGTTAGGTGTTATCTGTGGGGTGAGACGGGCTCTTAAGACGTCTGGTTCTAGTTGTATTACCTACCTAAGTTAGGTGTTATCCGTGGGGTGAGACGGGCTCTTAAGACGTCTGGTTCAAGCTGTATTACCTACCTAAGTTAGGTGTTATCTGTGGGGGGAGACGGGCTCTTAAGACGTCTGGTTCTAGCTGTATTACCTACCTAAGTTAGGTGTTATCTGTGGGGTGAGACGGGCTCTTAAGACGTCTGGTTCAAGCTGTATTACCTACCTAAGTTAGGTGTTATCTGTGGGGTGAGACGGGCTCTTAAGACGTCTGGTTCTAGCTGTATTACCTACCTAAGTTAGGTGTTATCTGTGGGGGGAGACGGGCTCTTAAAGATAGATCTATGCGGGACATTAAAAGCCCTGCATTAACCCCTTGCGTGAGGTGGACGTAATTTAAAAAAAAGAACTTACACGCATAAAACACCTCTGCGATGCTATAAACAACCCTCGGGTAGATTTACGAGCCCACAAGAGGCATTAAATATACATGTATGAAACAGAAGCAACGCGAAAAGAACGAACATAATCGGGGGAGAACCGCAACGGTGGTTACGCGGACAAAGGCGACAACCTCGACAAGTTTGGATTAGCCAGAGGTCTGGTTTAGAATCCGGGTCGGGTACATTGCGGTGTATTTATTTCCAACGACCTAAATGGTTTTCCAATTTCCCTTCATGAAAATGCAGGTAAGTTTGCTATCATTCCACTCTTGAGACATGGAGGTCTCCATATTTACTATTTTATACCCAATTAAAAGTATTCGCACACATATTATAATCGAATAACATGCGCCATTGGGCCCGTCAAGATCTGGGTTCGAATCCCAGCCAGTTGTACCTGGTTTTTTTTTCCAGGGTGGCCACTCAAACTTTAGAATAGGATTCCATCATAATTTCTGGTTTCCTTGGCAAAAAAAAAAAAGTACTCTCAATTTTTTTTAAAAGGCTTTTTCTTTCTGTTGTGAGATTTTGAGCAAATTATTATTTGAATGAAACTGTTTGTAAAAGGTGTTTTAAGCACGCCATCAAATTTAAGTACTGGAGCAAGTGTAATGATACATATAATTAAACTACTATAATTTATTTTTTTGCACCACGTCTTACTAACCGTTCGGGTTATACGCTTATGTATTAATTAAGCCAGTGGTTTTAAGTATCAGTGAGGTTATATTTATATAAAGTGTACCCGCATTTGCGTGGATGTAGAATGGAAAACCCTTTTGGAAAAACCACTCTCAGTACATCCGACCGAGATTCGAACCTCGATCTCCCCTACATCGGTAGTCTAGTCTACTACGAGGATAGCGCATTAGACCATTCAGCCACAGAAGCAGGTCGTTATTGATATTGACCTCAAATAAATTTGTATTTTTTCCCCCCAAAGTGATCTTCCTACCAGAATATGAGACTGTAGATCCGCACGCTCGTGTTTCCAAGTCTTGCCGCAAGTTTGGGCAATCCCAGCGCTTCGCCCCCTCCTGGTCAACGTGAACATTACTAGTCTGTACTCAAGCAGGCGGTCCTAACCTAACAACTTCCCTCCTGCCTTGAGTAACCTTGTTAACCAAACATAACCACATCATTAGGAGAGGCTCGGGGTAAGGGAAGATCTGTTGAGGGTGACGGCCAATCAAACAGCTCAATACCTCACAAGCTGCCCGTGGAAAGAGTCCGGGAGATTCTTGGGGAAGGCCGGCGGGGAGGGGGGAGGGTTGTAGGTTAATAGCGCACACAGAACTCTAACGAGAAGGGGGTGTATAATGTATCGAAGCATTTCCGTTATTATTTTCCACAATTTGGAAATTTTCCGAGCCACATTTAATGTGGATAGAGGTGTGTATCTTTTAATTATAAATACCTAATAGTCTTTATTTGTTTTTGACACTATAAAATAGCACCAGTCGTTAGTATTGCTACGGCACCTGCCTCAGTGAACGCAGAGTCCAAGGCGTCACTCTCGTGTTAAGAATATACTGCCAATTACAGGGAGATAGGGTTTCGAATCTCAGTCGGGTGTACTGAGGATGTTTTGTCCAAAGTTGTCTTCCAATCTTTCTCCATGCAAATACGGGTACATTTCCTCTAAATTCAGCCTTCCTCATACTTAACTCATTTGCGTAATTAATACGCATGCGTGCGGCCAGAACAGGTTATAGGATGCGGTGCTAAAAGAAAAGTAATTATTATTTTATAGGTATTATCAATCTACCTAAAAGAAAGTGATAGCCTCAAATCACATGACTTGGCGTATAAATATATAAAAATTGTTCTTTTATAACTGACAATACAGTTTATTCCTATGTGAATCTGTAAGTAACGGATTGTATGTGCAAGCGAAGGGGGTCGGGGGGGGGTTAGGGAGTATTTCCCCCTCCTCCAACGCGTCGCCAAGTCTACCAGGCGACCGCAGACGAGAGACTAGTGATGGGCACAATCGAGTAAAAATAATCGAGTAACTCGATTGTGTTGTGTAATCGGGAGTACTCGATTCTTCCGGGATTACTCGAGTAACTTTACTCGGACCGTGTTATTCTTTTATTTTCTCTTTTCTTACCAGATAAACAAGAATCGACCTTATTGGCTAGACTGTTTACCACGCTATTTCCATTTAAAAGCTATATTCCCTTAGAGTTCATTTTTCATCAACAGTTTTCGCTGCCACGCAAAAATGACCCTTTATGGTTTAAACGTTGCACATGCATTATCAATACAAATTACTCGCAGATGTAAAGTACACAATCGAAAAGCATGCTACTAGCTAAGCGTATCACATTTCCGATTCTTTTCAAAAGTACTCGATGAAAGTTACTCGATTCTTTTTACTCGGCACCTCGGCAGTCTTATTTTCACAATCGCATTGACGAAACTAGATATTGTCTTTCATAATTATTTTAATTTCTCCTTAGTAAAATATGATTATTTATAAATTGAAACTAATCAGAGTAAGATACAAAACAAAAAAACAATTGTTTTTACATTTATAAAGGTACAATTATTATCAATTTCTTTAACATGAACGTTTAAAGAAAAGTTTATTTTATTAAAAAGAGTACAAAACAATTTTTATTTGTGAGACATTTTTCTTAAAACGCATACTTTCATATTAACTGTAGATGTAAGGTGAAACATGAAAATAAGGGGGTGGAGGTCACTGTCGACTGCCTTCTACAGGAAGAGATTATGGACTTGTTATTAGTATCAAATTCCATTTCAAGACTTCCGAGTAATGTTGTCCAACCGATTGCCACGGATTCGAGTAGATGATTTGCTAAAAATTACTCGAGTAATTTAACTCGATTACTCGATTCTTTTAAAGAGAATCGAGTAATTACTCGATTCTTTTAAAGAGAATCGAGTAATTACTCGATTCTTAGAATTACTCGATTGTGCCCATCACTACGAGAGACTATTATAGTTCCGCTTTCATCCGAACGGGCGCGAGGCGAGGTTTCTAAGCAACGGTTGCTAATGAGGCAACAAGCTTCAAAAAAACGTGCTTGTATAGCTAGACAACAAGAGCTATCCGAAAATAGGAGTATAACGGGATGGCGGGAGTAGGGAGGGGGAGGGGGGAGGATGCAAAATAATCGTCCCTACTGGGTGGCAATTACGCGGAGAGGATTAGGCAGGAGAGTGAAAGGTTTGGAGAGAGAGAGAAAGTGGGGAGGAGAATAAAATATGTGAAGTATCTTTAAGTGAGTTAGAATAAATTGGAAGAGAATTTTTTCCGCATTCACATTGGTAGGACCTTTAACGACGATACCTACTTGGAGATTTCTAAGCTATTTTGCGAAGCGGGTTGCATCTTAACTTGACACGCTTAGGCGCCAAAGTACGAAATAAAGAGAGAGAGAGAGAGAGAGAGAGAGAAGAAAATTGGCAGTTCACCCTGCGATGCCTATTGTTTATCTACTGATAGCCCTTCCCCTCTTCCTATGACGAATTTACTCACACTATATTGTTTGGGCCTCTAAAACATTGACTTTTTTTAGTTACATTTTTCTTGTTTCCTATTCTAGATGACTTTTCCAATGACTTTTTTAATCTACCTCCTGGAAGAAGAATTTCTACAGGTCATTTTAGTGACTGAGCCAAAATGCTTAAGGTGTAGATTTTTTTTTCATTTATTTATCTTTAAAACTCGCTGAATAAAACGTAAATTCATTTAACAAGGTAAATCCTAGCTTTACCTGCCATGACGTCACAGATAGTAAATGTCCTTTATAAAATACCAACAATGATAATATTTTACAAAACAGTTGAAATAAAAAATATACATCCCTACTGGCTAGATTGCAGACATGGTAAAATCTTTATAAAAAAATTATAGATTATATTAATATTTATTTACGACAAAGTATTACAATTAGCTGGTAATTTTAGTTTTAAAACAAATCTAATTTAGTGTGATGACAATATTTATTTATTTAAATAGTTTATTTAAACATTGAGCTTTTAAAAGTTAATAAATGTAAATACATAAATTATTATATCGATACGTTGAGATGGAAAAAAAAAATTGTTTAGTGTTGGAGCTTCAAATTTTTTACAGCCCCGGGGCCTACACATACATAAATCCGCCCTGATATTATTATTGTTATTGTTATTTTATGGGTATTGATAGTATTTATCAAAAGTGGCATCTGTAGATCACATGACTTGACGTATGAATACGTGACATTAATTTTTTTTTAGCACCTAGTCTTACTACCCGTTCGGGTTATACGCTTAAGTACTAATTACACTAATTGATTAGGAATTGGGAAGGCTGAATTTAGAGGAAGTGAACCCGCATTTGCGTGGAGGGAGAGTGGAAAACCATTTAGGAAAAACCACCCCCAGTTCACCCGACCGAGATTCGAACCTCGATCTCCCCGTCCTCAGTGGTCTGGCTCAACATGACTGGCGCGTTAGCCAACTACGCCACCGAGGCGGGTCGTGACATTAGATTTAGTAATTTTTCTAGCTGTCAAATAAGGTTCTTCCTATAAAAATGGCGTTTAAAATGGCCTCGTAAACTCATGGAGGGACTTGTGTGTTTTTTTAAATCACCGCGTCTTAATATCCGTCCAGGTTATACACTTATATAATAATTACCCTAATGAGGTAAGGATGAGGAAGGAAACATTTTAGAGGTAATATACCAGCATTTGTGTGGAAGGAAAGTGGGAAACCATTTAGGTAAAACCTACCTCAGTAGAACCGGCTGGGTTTCGAATCCCGATCACCCCATCATCAGCAGGCCAGTCCAACAAGAGAATAACACCTTAGACCATTCGAACGCTGAAGAGAATTTTTTGGTTATTTAAAAGGTTGTTTGTACTTGGGAAAAGGTTGCTTGTACTTGGGAAAAGGTTTGGCTTGTACTTGGAAAGGGGTTGTTTGTACTTGGAAAAGGGTTGTTGTACAAGGAAAGGGTTGTTTGTACAAGGAAAAGGTTGTTTGTACAGGAAAAGGGGTTGTTTGTACAAGGAAAAGGTTGTTTGTACAAGGAAAGGGGTTGTTTGTACATGGAAAAGGGTTTGTTTTGTACAAGGAAAAGGTTGTTGTACTTAAAAAATGGTAAAGAAGGTAAAACACAACTTTTTACTCTCCTCCTGAAACTAAAGAATAAAGATTTTGAAAACTCAAGGAATACGCATTCATAACAAGTTTTTAAATTAATTCTTTCTTAAGGTACTTAATTGTAGCGAAATTATTAGATTTAAAAGAATGTAGAAGAGATACAATTTTTTTACATTTAAATATCCTAAATTTATTAATCTTGCAATGTTGGATCCATTTTTACCAACAAAAAAAACACAGTGTTCTTATGACACCCCCTAAGATTTGAATTTAAAAAAAAAACACGTAAGAGCCATTATCTACAAATTTGGAATTTTCAAAAATTAATCATCAGTAAATGTTAAGAATCAATTTTTTCTAAGTCATGAGTTATAGTGATTTAATCATCTAAATATTAAGTTTGAAAAAAATCGATTAAACCGTTTCAGATCTGTGGCCATAGACTTACATACATACAGACAGAGAGTATGACAGAGAGAATGGCAAAATCCACTTTTTTGGTTTGGGGGTCACACAAAACTCATCAAAATCTCAAGGTAGAAATTTTAACGATTGCATTACTTTCTCTTTAAATGAGAAAGTAAAAAGCATAAGGGGGGAAGCTGCAATAAACGCATTTAATAACAAGGGGGAACATACGTTTTAAAATTCAATTATCAAGCGTTGCATTTTTTTTTTTTTTTTAGGCCCCGGTAGAGCACGGTCAAAGGCAAGCCCAGCAGCGCTCGGAGCGGTAGTAAAATGAAGCCAGGGTAGTTCAGGGCCCGGCCGCCAGGGGAGGGTAAACTACCGAGGGACTTCCCTCTTAATTACCGCTACTGCAAGTTCATAATTAAAACTCCAATAAGTTCCGCAACAATCCGAATTGGGGGAGGGGTGGGGAGGAGGATTGGTGGAAAGGGGAGCAGTAAAAAAAAGGCGGGAGAGGGGGGAATATATCCATTAATTACCTTCATTCGATGGTCTGCAGTGGGTTATCAGAGGTAGCCAGCCACTCGTGGGTAGGGGGGCGTTAAACACTTGTCTGGGTTATATTTTTCCAAAAGTTTTATTTTTGTATTTTTAAAAGGGCTTTGAGACGTGGCCATTAATGTAAATTTACCCTGTGCTTTAGACGCCAACCGAAACGCTTTGGATCGAGTCTCGATGAGGTAGAAAAAAATTAATACACTAATTCAGTTCACTAAAATAAATAGAAACAATAATTTTAGAGACACAGTCCAATTTTCATAGGAAGGGCCTTTTAGGAAAATAACCTGTTTATGATTAATATAGATAATATTAATAATACTTTGCACCGTGTCTTACTAACCGTTTGGGTTATACACCTAAGTGTTAATTAGCGAATGACAAAGGTTGAATTTAAAGTAACTGTACTCCCATTTGCGTGGAGGTAAAGTAAAAAAAAAATTTAGGAAAAAACATCCTCAATACACCCGACCGGGATACGGACCTAGATTTTCCGTCATCGGCAGTCTAGTCTAGCTGAGTATATTTGAATTTAGAGGAAGTGTACCCACATTTTCGTGGAAGGAAATTTGAAGACCATTTAGGTAAAAAAAAAAACCTCAGTACATCCAACCAGGATTCGAACCCGATTTCCCCGTCATCAGAGGTCTAGTCTATTGCGAAAGTGACGCCTTAGACCCCTCGACCAGAGACGCAAGTAATTTCATATTAATTCACTAACATTATGACAGAGCTCATTTTCCATGAGGTAAGAAATAAATATATATATACTACTGTTCAAATATTACCTTTGATTGTTGTTTATTTTATTTATTTGAGGTATTTAACGTGCACTTTCTCAACCGAATGATTATATCAGCACACGAGATTTTTTATGAGCAAGCGCGAAAGGACATACCAATTTTTCCGAGAAGTTATTTTCACATGCCTTCCAGGGTTTTTCTACAATCAACACGGGACCCACGGCTTTACTTCGGATTTTTATCGTTCCGGAGAAATCCATCGACCCTAACTGGGTTTGAACCCACGAACATGAATCCTGAGGCGAGCACTTTAACCCAAGACCAATGAGGTCAAATTGAGTGAGTGTTTTTTTTTTTAGAGAAATCTTTTTCAAATTTTAATTTGTGATGAAAGGCTAGCTACTCCCAACTTTTTAATTACTCTAGATTTTCGATGTCAGAAAAGCGTGGAAAAGAGTGTCTTCGTATGCGTAGATGAACGAACGCATCTGGATAGGACGCCCGCGTTCAATTTGAACACGACTCCCCCCCCTCCCCCTTAAAACACCCACACCCTTTTTTGCCCCTTCAAGTCCGGGCTACCAACTGAAGAGGCTAAAGGGGGGAGGGGAGAGAAGGGGGAGTAAAACTAATTTTACTTTAGCTTCCAAAGTCGGCCTTTAAAATAATGAAAATACGTCACATTTTTTTTCGCAAAAAAAAAAAAAAATATATATATATATATCACTCGACACACACATATATATATATATATAGAATGAACGCACTTAAAACTTTTTGTATGTTTCTTATAGTACAGCAGGAGGCCAAAAATGAGTCTAGAAACACTTGTTCGATCCCATGCAATGTCGAAAATAATTTATCTGTTTCGGGGTTCATGTTAATTTTGAGATAGGCCTATTGACATTTTTGGATTTAAAGGGTTATTGCAGCTTCGATGATCGCATGGTATAAAGAGTCACTCTCACAATACTGTATTTCCGATTAAGGGGAGATCGGGGTTCGAATCCAAGTCAGATGGAAATGAGTTTTTTTAGCACCATTCTTTACCAACCGTTCAGGTTATATACTAATTGCTCTAAGGATGAGTCAGGTTTAATTTATAGTAAGTGTACCCGTATTTGCGTGGGGAGAGAGTGGAAAATTATTTACCCCCTCAATATTACACTTACTATTACAAAAACGAAAAAGAGTAGCTAGCCCCTCTTGATACGACAAAAATTCTGACACTTTTATTTATTTTTTTACTAAAAATTTGAAACCTTTAATGCTGCGACAATGGTGTTAATGTCGGACTTTCAGAGTCATTATTTGTAATATTTAACAGAATGCATGTCTCAGAACCGAAATCTCTCGAGTGATTGGTTTCATTTCACGTGAGAAAACAGCTGATATAACACGTGTGGTGTGCCAAACATTGCACGTATTTGACGCGCGGATTCAACAGTTTTTTGAGATTTTATCCACGTCGAAGAAAGAGTACAGATTTTTGCAAGCCAAGCTCTCATGTCAGAACTATTTTTTATATTATGCGAAACTTCCAAACATCCCATACCATGCCAAAACGTATTTCCTCTAGACTAGGTTTATTAGAAGAAGAATAGGACCGCGTTGCATGATGGTTCATCTTAAGGTCCACCTGGCAGCGGATAATGACGGGAAAAGGTCACGTGTTTGACATTAAGCCAGTCGACCACCGAGTTATTGTTTTACTAGTATTAATCTAAAACTTGTGAGTGTGTGGCATGCCAGGTCTCCACCGTGGTTCGGATTCCACGTTAAACTGTAGGTCTTCCATTTCATCTCACAATCACCCTACCATTACACATTAGCGTAAGTGCGTATAACCCGAACGGGTAGTAATACGCGGTGATAATAATAATAATAATAATAATAATATCATATTCTGAAAATTGAAAAATGACACCTGTACACGGGAATCGAACCCGGGATCTTTGGCTTAGTACGCCAATGCTCTACCACTGAGCTATCCAGGAGTCATCCCGTGCCCAGGGTCATTCTTCACTCATATTTTAAGGCAGAGCCCATGATGGTTGGTGTCATTTTTCAATTTTCATAATATGATATCTATATGGAGTAGTTCCCACTAAAATCATAAATAATAGCTTTGGCTATTTAATTATTAATAATAATAATAATGTTTGAATAAATGGTTCCCCAAAAGTTATAACCTCGGTCAACGAGCGGTGTTTTTATACTCAAGTTATGACTGCTCAGGCAAAATTTTGTAAATATCGTTGCAGTTCTGGGGTGTCTTTTTTTTTAGATATTTAACGTGCACTTTGTGAACCCACTGAGTATATCAGCAGACGAGAATTCCTATGATCGAGAGCGAAAGGGCTTACAAACTTTGCCGGGAAAGGTATTTTCACACACCTTTCATGGATCTTTTACATGCCCCAATCGACGGGGGCCAACCGCTTTACTTCCCCTCCGCAAGAAGTTGTGCTACGGATTTTTATCGCTCAAGAAAAAAATCCGAAAACCCCGGCTGGGTTTGAACCCACGAACATCGGGTCCTGAGGCGAGCACTTTACCACAAGACCACCGAGGTCGACAACTTCAGGGGTGTCCACACAGCACAGTTTAAAGTAACGTTTGTCACACTCAGCTCCGCGGGATATAACATGATGGAAGTGCTATCAGGATCAATTTTCGCATTTATTTTTTCCAAGAGAAGGAAAAATCCAAAGTCTTTAGTGCACGCGGCGTGCGAGACAGTCCAGGCATTGGCTAATCAAAAGAAAGAAATTTTCCCATGTGAGGTTTAAACAATTTTTATTTTTTTTTACTCTGCAGTTCAGGGGTGTCCGTAGAGAGAAGCTCAGGTGAAAATTGAAGAAAATCAGTCATTGTCGAACAATAAAAAAAATTGATCAAGAAAACAAAAATTTTGAGCCCGGCAAACAATTATTCCTGAACCAATTTACGAAGGAAAACCGATCAGCATGCGTAGATAAGACGGAGAGAAGCGAGCGTCCACACGCGTGTCTGTGCAGGTCTGCATGTTCAACATGCGTAGATAATACGGAGGGAAGCGACGTTGCCTGCCTGTGACGTCACGGAAGGTCAAGATAGGATTCCCCATGTTAATGAGTTCACGTTTTACTCAGCGAGTTTTAAAGATAAAACGTTGAAACAAATTCTTAAATAATTCTAAAAATAGTCCTAGTGTCAAAAAATTAATATTTTTATATATTAAATATTTTTTTTGTAAACGTATTTTTTTTCACTAAAATGTTCTGTAGGAGTCTTCCTGTCAGGAGGTAGATTAAAAAAAAAGTCCATGGTAGCGTAGGTCTATCTAGAATAGGAAACAAGGAAAAGGTAAAATTAAAAAGCAAGTCAATGTTTTCAAGGCGCAAATATTAAAGTGACTGTGTAAACTCGTCAGATGAAGAGGGAAAGGGCTACCAGCACATAGACAAGAGCCCTCTCTAGCTTCAAAATCTCCAAGTAGGCAACGTTGTTAAAAACACCGCGCGAATCAAACAAACTAAACCATCACTATCGGTTTTTTAATATCGCTTCAGATAAATCCTCTCCCTTTAATACCTGCCGCTTATCACCTGCCAACATGAGCTTTACGGAAACAAACAGCTGCGCAGGCGCACACAGCGCACACACTGATTGGCGAGACGAATAGTCCGGATGGCCACAATTATAAAAAAGAATGTTCGTGTAATTTTTATTTCCATCGCGTTTCACCACTCCTTCGGACTATAAACATATGAACCAATTACGCTTATGTGTTAGGTATGAGGAAGATTGAATTTAGAGGAAGTGTAACCGTATTTTGGTGGAAGACATGGGAAAAACATCTAATAAAAAAAGAAATCCTCAGTACGCCCGACCGGGGTTTGAACCCAAATATCCCCGTCATCGTCAGTAAAATCCATTTAAAGAGTGACGCCTTAGATCATGTGGCCACCTAAACGGGTGAATAATAAGTTACCTACCTATAAGTATGTTTACTAACGGTAACAACATGAACAATAATATTAATTGTTTTCAACATTGTAATTTGGGTGACCTGTCGGTCTAGGGGGTAAGGTGTCAAACTTCTGTGCTGAGGGTCCGGGGTTCAAACCTCGGTCCCGGCACAGATTTATCTGATTGCCAAATCCTTCCTTCACCTCTGACAAGACGTGTATTAATCACAACTTGTGAATGTGTGGAATGCCAGGCCTCCACCGTGGTTCGGATCCCACCTTAAACTGTAAGTCCTCCATTTCATCTCACAATCACCCTACCATCACACATTAGCGTAAGAGCGTATAACCCGAACGGGTAGTAAGACGCGGTGCTAATAATAATAATAATAAACATTATAATTTAAGTGTAAGATCTGCGCTATATTACACCCCATGTAGATTTTAGAGCCCTCTCACCCATGTCGTAAATGTTGCATTTCCTCCCAGACTTGCAAGAAACAAGTATTACTCCAAAAATAGTGGCTCGGCGCTTTAATGAACTGTGTTGCGCTATTAACATCCGGGGCCGCCCCCCCTGGAGTCCAGACAACTTGCAATGCAATTACTCTTCAAGGTTGCGTCTAATGAGGCCGGGGGGGGGGGGGGAGGCATTAATGACAACGAAACAACTTTGCAACCCTTATTCCCTCCCCCCAACATGTATCTTTAACCATGCTAGTTATATATGTATATATACTCGCTTTACTCGTGGGGGCTCCGCCCCCAAACCCCAAGTGAGTTTTCTTTGCAAGTGGATGTAAACTAATGTAATTCCAGCGTTATTTTGAAATTAAAAAATGTGTGGAAAATGTGCAAAATTTACCTAAAATCAAAAAATCTAGCTCTATCTAAGGTATAACCGATGGAGATACGACAAAAAGTAATAGGACCAAACTTGTGGATCTCGCCAAATCCGTGGCTGCTGGTGCAATCAGTTTTTTTTATATGTCTTACCGTTTAGCCACAAGAGACCTCCAAAGAAAGGTCCGCACCGACTTTAAATTGCTCCGCCATTTTGAATTTTTTTTCCGGGGGTTGAAAATTAATTTTTAAACTTTTTGTAATTTTACCGTCGGTTACAGGCTAGAAGCTATAAGTTTGCCAAATTTGAAGTTTCTAGCTCATCTGGAAGTGGGTAAACATTAATGTCAGTGAGTGAGTCAGCCATGTGGCTTCATAGTAGTATAGAATAATACCTTTAACTTATATACACACTCATTATTAAAATATTTTTTAATATTTTTTTAGCACCGCATCTCACTAACCATTCGAGTAATACGCTTATGCACTGATTACGCTAGTGGTTCTAGGGACCAGGAAGGTTATCTTTATAGGAAATGCATCCGTATTTTAGTTGGAGGGATAGTGGAAAGCCATTTTGGAAAAAAAAAACCTCAATAAACTTAACCGATAATCGAACCTCGGAACTCCCCGTCATCATCAGTTCAGTCTACTTACGAGAGTAGCGCTTTAGACCATGTGACCACCGAAGCGAGTCCACATTTCTATCATTTTTACGCCACATCTCCCTGTCCGTTCGGGTTTTACACATTGAGGAAGGTAGGATTTATAGGAAATGTACTTGCATTTGAGTGAATAGTGTAGGAAAACATCAAGGGGGACTATACCCGGTAGTATTTATTTTATGTCGGCACACACATGTTGTATTGCATTGTATCCGCTCATCTCTACTTTATTTTGAATAAAATTGGAGAAAAGCTCAAACAGGTGAATATTTTACGAGCAGATGCAATACGACATAGTCCGCGCCTAGGTGTCACTGTGTCTGACGTAGGCGACAAACTATCTACAGTAGCTCCATGGCTTCTTTGGTGCTGACTGACAGTTCACAGCTGACTTCTGACAGTCAACATTTAGGTATATACCTACATTTTGACTGTCAGAAGTGACAGCTGCTAAACACATGTTTTTTTGCAGATCATATGGTTCGGCGTAGGGATACATAATTTGGTCAGGTAGCTTTTCAAAGCCGTCAGCTGTCAGTCAGCACCAAAGAAGCCATGGGGCTACTGTAGCTCAGCTGGTCGAATGGTTTAAAGACATCACTCTCACGATAGACTGAACAGTTTTAGGTCAGTTTGTTTTTTTATATGAACGTGAGTGTACGGCCAAGACACGAACTAGGTACGCAACAAGATGTGGAGAACTTCCCACCGTTACGGTAGTTTCGGAAAAGCGAGTGCAAGGAGGCGGAAATAAGTAATAACATAACCATATCACGTTAAATAGAAAAGAGTACGTATCTTTAGTTTGTTCTCTTTGCTTTGCAGATCTTTTTTTTTTAACCAGGTCAGCTGTGAAGCCAACCGGAACCAAAAACATACTAGACGCACTAGTTTTTTTTATCAGCACCGCGTCTTACTACTCGTTCGGGTTGTACGTACTTACGCTAATGTGTAATGGTAGGGTGATTGTGAGATAAAATGGAGGACCTACAGTTTAACGTGGGATCCGAACCACGGTGGAGGCCTGGAATTCCTCACATTCACAAGTTGTGACTAATACACGTATTGTCAGAGCTGAAGGAAGGGTTTGGAAATAAAATAACTCTGTGCTAAGACCGAGGATTGAACCCCCGGACCCCCAGCACAGAGGTCCGACACCTTAGCCCTAGACCACCAGGTCACCCCGCACTAGTTAATTTTACTTTCTGATAGAGATAAAGTATTTTAATCGGGAGAGTTTTCTACGTCAAGATTATAAAGAATCTTTTGAGTTTTATGTTTCCCCCGAGATTAAATGATTGTATCTTAAGATTATGTCCGTCCCTGTATATTATGTAAAGCCGAAACGGTTCAATGGATTTAATTCAAACTCACCCGCTTCGGTGGCCACATGATCTAAGGCGCTAAACTTGCAGCAGACTAGACCGTCGATGACGGGGAGATAGAGGTTCGAATCTCGGTCGGGTATAGTGAAGGTGTTTTTTCCCCAAAAATGGGTTTCAACTCTCCCTCCAGGAAAATACTGGTATATTATAACATAAACGTAGAGCCCGAACGGGTGGTAAGACGCGGTGATATTTTTTTGGTGTAGCGCATTTTACAACCCGTTCGGTCCATCCGCATTTAATAACGCTAATGGGGTACAGATGAGTAGGCTAGGATTTAGAAGAAATATACCCGCATCTGCGTTGAGGGGGAAGTGGGTAAATCGTTCTGTGTACACAAAAATATTATTATTATTATTATTATTAGCACCGCGTCTTACTACCCGTTCGGGTTATACGCACTTACGCTAATGTGCAATGATAGGGTGATTGTGAGATGAAATGGAGGACCTACAGTTTAACGTGGAATCCGAACCACGGTGGAGGCCTGGCATTCCTCACATTCACAAGTTGTGATTAATACACGTCTTGTCAGAGGTGAAGGAAGGGTTTGGTATTCAGATAAATCTGTGCCGGGACCGAGGATTGAACCCCGTACCCTCAGCACAGAAGTCCGACACCTTACCCCTAGACCACCAGGTCACCCTACACAAAAAAAACCTTCAGTACATTCTGGTTGGATTAAAATTCAAACCTTTACGTTATTGGGCAAACTCACATTTCAACATTGATAAATTGTTCGGCCATGCCGGGAATCCAACCCGGGACCCTTAACTCAGTAAACAAGACATGTTATCGACTGAGCTAATGGGTCAGACCTATGGTATAAATAAATAAAATATTTCTTCAGTAGAAACCTAGAGTTTAATTTTCTTCACGTGGTGATATCAACAGTTGTTGAATATCCGTCAAGGATGTCCTGGAATTTCTTGGCAACTTTATTTCTTCATTTAAAATGTTTCTCATCTAATGCCGCCATGCTCTTGACAGATATTCAACAACTGTTTATATCACCGTGTGTGAAGAAAATTAAACTCTTTGGAACAATATTATATTTCTTCTGACAAAAAAAAAATTGCTATACAAACCGCAAAAACATTTACCTTAACTCACGCCCCCTATAATCACACCTTAACCCGCGAGCCCACCGTTGCGGGTCTTTAAAAAAGGATCATCCTATTGTTATCTAATAATAGTTTCTGAGTGGTATACTGGTATAATCACGTGCTTTGAAAGTGCACATTCAAAAAATTTAAAATAGCAGGAAAAGAAGATAAAGAGTTAAAAAAAAAAAGAATAGACTTAAAGAGACCATAAAATAATTTGTCTCTCATTAGCCTCGTTAATAATAATACTGTGAGTGACACGAACAATAGGTAACGATGCAAAGTAATGTAAAGTGGGAGCGACTTAAACAAAAGAAAAAAAACTTCACCCGACAGTTCCAGGAGCTAATGGATCCGTCTCCACACTACAGTGGACCAAACAATTTGTTCTACATATCCCTTCTAGACGGAATAAACGTTCTAAGGCGTCACTCTCGTCTTAGACTGGTCCCCTGATCGGGGTTCGAGTCCCGGTCGGGAATACTGAGGGTGGTTTTTTTTTCTCCCCCTAAATGGTCTTCTACTTCCACTCAAATGAAGGTAGATTACCTCTAAAATGCTTCCTTCCTCATCCCTACCCTATTAGAGTAATTATAAAACATGCGTATAACCTGAACAGGTAGTAAAACTCTGTAGTTATTAAAAATATACCATAAATTCATTTTTAGAACTAGTGATCATATTACACTTATTACGTAAGCATATCGTTGATAAACTCAAATATGTCACACATTACATTTTGTAGCCGACGATTTCCGCACTTCATCATAAGCTCTGCCTTAAAATATGAGTGAAGAATGACCTTGGGCACAGGACGATTCTTGGATAGCTCAGTGGTTAGAGCGTTGGCGTACTAAGCCAAAGGTCCCGGGTTCGATTCCCGTGTCCAGGTGTCATTTTTTCAATTTTCAAACTATGATATCTCGATAGAGAATTCCTCACTATAAAGCATAAATAATAGCTTCGGCTATTGGATTCTCAAATATGTCTGCGTACAATAATATAGAGGTAGCCGCGTGGTCTAACGCGCTAGTCTCGTAAAGTGCCAGACTGCCGAAGAACGGGAGATCGGGGTTCAATCCCGGTCGGGTGCAATGAGGTTGGGTTTTCCTAAACGGGTTTTTCACTCTTCCTCCACGCAAATGCTGTTTCATTTTTTCTAAATTAAACCTAACTAATTCGTATCCCATAAGTACATAGGTGTATGACCCGAGCTAGTAGTAAGACGCAGTGCTAAAACTATAAATAAACCAGTAAGCCTTTGCGAAACTTTTGCACATTCAACCTCCCCCCCCCCCCAAAACAAAGAACAAGTCTTTTGTTGGGTTGTTGAAATTAAATACTCAGCGAAGTGTAAACACAAAATAGCAAAGAGAGTTTATTTCGGTAATTGATAAAAAAAAAATAGTGTTATATTTTTATTTTAACTTAAATTTCAAACAAACAATTTGTTTTAAGGTAAACTGAGTATGCTATGTCAGAAATCTGTAAAAAAAAAAATCCTCTCCACTGATACCTTATTCATCGCTGTAGACTTTTTATTAGTTGAGAAAAAGGTATGTTGGCAACAGAAATAATATATTGGATATTTTCTATTCCTAAAACCCGCCTCGGTGGCGTAGTTAGCTAACGCGCTAGTCGTGTTGAGCTCGACCGCCGAGGACGGGGAGATCGAGGTTCGAATCTCGGTCGGGTGAACTGGGGGTGGTTTTTCCTAAATGGTTTTCCACTCTCCCTCCACGCAAATGCGGGTTCACTTCCTCTAAATTCAACCCTCCCAATTCCTAATCCATTAGAGTAATTAGTACTTAACCGTATAACCCGAACGGGTAGTAAGACGCGGTGCTAAATAAATATTCTATTCCTAAACTTTTCTCTTTACCTAGATGCACTTAAGGGACAGTTTAACAATTAAAAGTAATGTAACGCGACGGAGACGAAAACCTTAACGACTTCAGACTATGCAGGTTTACATGGAGGACTATTTTTTTTTTAAAGTATCTCCAGTTAGTAATAATGACGCTTTTAACGCGCATTTCATAGATAAAGAAACAAGTTTACCTTTTTATCACCGCGTCTTGACACCTGTTCAAATTACACACATATATGATAATTACTCTAATGGGGTAGGGATGAGGAAGTATTTTAAAGATAATTTACCGGCAGTTGCATGGAAGGAGAGTGGAAAACCATTCAAGGAAGGTTCGAATCTCGCTCAGGTAAACTGGAAGGTGAATTTTCCTAAATGTTTTTTCCACTCTCCCTCCACGAAAATATGCGGGTTAACTTCTTCTATATCAAAAATTCCCAATTCCTAGCCCTAGTGTAATTATTAGTACTTAAGCGTTTAGCCAAAACGTACTAAAAGACGCGGTGCTATATAAATAATAAAATAAAATAAAATATTCATTACATTAGAGATGAGTTTTTTTAGGCGTTAGTATAATGATAGAAAAAGGTGACACACATTAGGTAAAGAGTTTACCTCACCAGGTGACCTGGTGGTCTAGGGGTAAGGTGTCGGACTTCTGTGCTGAGGTCCAGGGTACAATCCTCGGACCCGACACAGATTTATCTGATTGTCGAACCCTTCCTTCACCTCTGACAAGACGTGTATTAATCACAACTTGTGAATGTGTTAAATTCCAGGCCTATACCGTGGTTCGGATCCCACGTTAAACTGTAGATCCTCCATTTCATCTCACAATCACCCTAACATTTACACATTAGCGTAAGTGCGTATAACCCGAACGGGTAGTAAGACGCGGTGCTGATAGTAATTACCTCGCCAGTGCTAAGGCGGACTAATTAAGGCATCTGTCTCGCTCGTCATGTATCTTTGGCTTACAAGTTCAGGGTTCGAAAACCAACTAGGTGAACAGAGATAATTTTCCCCCTCCTCTCGCTTGAATAGTTTAGCCCCTCTATTAAACAGATAAAAAAAAACCTTTCCTTTAGCTTCTACCCAAAGTAACATTACCTAAATAGTGTAATTAAATAGGTATACAGTCCAATTTTCATAGGAAGAGCCTTTACTGACAGGAAGTTACTAGATATACTTTCCCGTAGTCATACGTCAAGTGAGATGATCTTCATTATGTCCTTTTTGATGATATTATCAATACCTTTAGAATAACAATAATATTATTGTAAAATTGTATATATTGACAAAAAAAAGTTTTTCCCCCCTAAAAGGCACTTTCTATAAAAAAAAATTTTTACTAAATTAATATCACTGCTCACCAATTTATCTTCGAGAGGAGCCAGCACGGTTTATTGAAAAAATTTCCTTAAAAATTATTTTTTAAAAACGCGCGCACCAAATAAAAAAAAACTTTGTTGGTCTCAACTATATCGACATTATGACACAACTCAAGATAACACTAGCAATACGACACAGATTATGATGATTTTTTTTTAAGAAGGAACAACGTGGAAATAAAATGATCCAGTCGGATAGGGACACTGAACTCACGGCACTTTTATTAGAACAACCGTCAAATCACGGCGGTTTTTTTGTTTCTTTTTAACGCCGCGGGTACTTTACGACGACATGTCTGTTTCCAAAACTATCGAGCGGGGTTAGATCGACAGCTACACTCTCTGAAACCAACTCGACGACCGATTTCACGACACTGACTGGACGAAGGGGAGGGAGGCGACAAGGACGCACGCCTTTAGGGGGGTGGGGGGGGGTCAGAAGCGACTACTAGCGCCCTGCGGCGAGAGAAGAGCAAAACAAGGAGAGAGAGAGAGAGAGAGAGAAATATCCTGCCCGCCAGATTTTCTACCCCACACATTTTGGGCTTGAAATGATCCCCTCGCGCTCACCCCCCCCCCCCCCCTCCCACACACACAATCTACACCAAATAGGGGAGGGGGGGCTTTTGCACCACACAGATCAATAATAACAAGGGAACCAGGGGCGAATAGACTAGACTACCAATGACAGGGAGATTGGGGTTCGAGTCCCAATTGGATGTACTGAGGGTGGTTTTCAACTCTCCCTCCACGCATATGCTGGTACACTTCCTCAAAATACAAACTTCAAAGTACCTAACATATTAAAGTAACATAGCCTAACAGGTTGTAAGCTGTGGTGATAAACAAAAGCGCCCATGTAGGTATTTCAAATGGGGAAGGGGGGCAGAATAGAGTCCCAAATACCGGGGGTGGGACCCCACCCCCCTCCTCAAGAGAAAATGTCAGGAATTTAACCTTATGGTAGGGAATTTTAAAACATCTGAATCATAATTCTGAGCTAATATGAGTTTCAATTTTTCAAAGAAAAAGTTTCTGAAAAATGACCAAAAAGTAAAATTTAGTTATAGCTGAACCCTTGAAAAGAAATATAATATTTTTCACAAGTTTATTGAACAGAACCAAATCAAAAGAAACTGTTCTAGAGGGAATAGGAGGAACTATATTATTATATTTTAACATTTTGATCACTGTTAACTCTGATATTGATATTGATGATTCAAAGTAATTGCAGCCAAAACCCAAATGCACTTTTTTTCATAAAAATCAACAAAAAAAAAAATTAATATTGTAAAATGATAAGGGAAACTAGAGCTACACTTACGTCATGGTGATAAAACAAACAAACCAGTGGCGTCGCAAGATAAATATTTTGGGGAATTAACAGTGAATTTCCAAATCCAGGCGTTCTGAAATTTTAAAAATTCTCATCCACCTCGGTGGCGTAGTTAGTTAACGCGTAGTTTCGTGTTGAGCTAGAATACCGATGACGGGAGATCAAGGTTCGAATCTCCCTCGGGTGAACTGGGGTGGTTTTTCCTAAATGGTTTTCCACTCTACATCCACGCAAATGAGGGTTCACTTCCTCAATATTCAACCTATCCGATTCCTAACCCATTAGCGTGATTAGTATTTAATCGTATAACCCGAACGGGTAGTAAGACGCGGTGTTAAGTTACATTATTTATTATTATTATTATTTAAAAATTTCCAGCAAGTTATCATGTGACAAAGACAACGTTGAGAACACAGGGGTGTGGAAAATTGTAAAATTTGAGGCGATAGTTGATCCTTGATTCATCAAGTTTTTAGGCAACTGTATTCTTAAAGTTATTTTGTTAGTGATTAATTTTTCAAGCTACAAGAGTTATTTGTTATGAAATTCACCGTCATTGCGTGTGAGAAAACCAACAAGTTTAAGCTCGTAAAAACTCCATGCTTTATCAAGTGGTCAACTTAAAATATTATCTAACCTTCTTAAACTACTGGTTTCTAGTAGGCCAATAGTAGTAGCATCTAGTAGGCAATGACAATGGTGCTACTGTCAAAATTGATTAACTAAACTTTTTATACAATCTACTAGAGAAGGTATCTCCTTTAATGTTCGATGAGTTATGAAGTTGGAAACTTTTGAAAAGTATGGATCGATATCTGTGAAATTTAAAATTTGTCTGTAAAGGTCTGCGGTAAAGAAAGAGCATGATCGAAAGTACTGCGGAGCACAATAATTATAATATTTCATAACTCAAGATCTTGATCTCCACAAATTTCTCCAACTTTCAAGTTTTTCCCCAAAAATGAAGGGGGTAGCAACCCCCACCCCTTCCCAGTGCGACGCCCCTGAAGGATAATCCTCACCCTTTAAACCACATTGAATTTTGTTTACCGGACTGGGACTTGCGCAAACAGCCGCAGGATTACATTTTTTAAATTTTGGTCTTCGTCACCTCGAAGAGAGAAAGTATTGTGATCGTAAAAAAAAATCAGTTTCGAGATTTTGCTAAATGTCGACGTTTAATGACCCCCTGAAACAAAAAAAAAAGTTTTTATCAATGCCGTCCATCTGTCTATCTGTATCTCGGGCTAGAGCCGAAACTATTATACTGATTGGGCTTAAACTTGGTATCTGGGGTTTTTATAAGGTACCACCGAGGGATTTTTGTAATTTGATATCCAACCCTAAATTTAAGGGTAGTTTACTGAAGGGGAAAAAGAGAGAAAAAAAATCGATAATTTAGAAATTCGCTTAAACGATTTTGATTGTATTTTATATCTAGACACTGTTCATCATCATAAACAAGATGGCAACTCTCCTTTTCTCAAGAAAATTACTTTTGAGGGTTCTTTACATCGAGGATATTTTCCAATTTTCATAATTTCTCCGCAATTATTTAAGATACGAACTAACTTATCAGTGTAAAGTTGTAGTGTTCTTAAAGATACAAATCTTTTATTAAAAATATATTTCTATCTTAATATATATAATTCTTATGTACGTGTGTATGTCACTGAACTCCTCCTAAACGGCTGGACCGATTTTGATGACATTTTTTGTGTATGTTTGAGTGGGTCCGTGGATGGTTTAGATTCACAATTGGACCCGGTAGGTGCAACTGCAATCGGGTTCTATGATTTTTTAGATTTTTTAAGGATTTTTTGGGGCGGTTGACTGGACCGATTTTGATGAATTTTTTTGTGTGTGTTTGAGTGGGTCCGTGGATGGTTTGGATTCACGGTTGGACCCGGTAGGTGACACTGCAATCGGGTTCTATAATTTTTTAATTTTTTAGGGTTTTTTGGGGGGGTTGGCTGGTCCGATTTTGATGAAATTTTTTGTGTGTGTTTGAGTGGGTCCGTGGATGGTTTAGTTTCACAATTGGACCCGGTAGGTGGCACTGCAATCGGGTTCTATGATTTTTTTTATTTTTTAGGGATTTTGGGGTGGGGGGGTGGGGTTTGGGGGGATCAATAAAATAAAATTAACTGTACCCTGCATAAAAATTTGTAAGCAAGATTCGCAACTTTTTTCAATACAGCTGATATTTGTGGAGTTGTGGGCAAAATTCCAAAAATGTAAAGATGTTTTATTTTGTATGTTGTCTTGACAAACACTGAATTTGTAATATTTGTGTAACTCACTAATTGAAGTTCATTGTGAATTTGTAATTGTGATGATCACATAGTATTTGTTTTATTATCGAAATCAACTATGCCACCCAAACGAAAAGCCAAAATTCGGGCAGGACAACGTCTGTCGGATCCGCTAGTATATATATAATAATTCAGGTTTTGAAAATGAATTTGATTCTTATTCTCTTTGGTGGACAAAGATGTTTCTATTTTCTCAATTTTTCTGTAAAAGTGTTCCTAGTTCCTAATTATACCTCAGTCTTAGCTTATGTGGTGCTGACTGACAGCTCACAGCTGACTTCTGACGGCTTTGAAAAGCTACCAGACCAAATTATGTATCCCTACGCCGAACCATATGATCTGCAAAAAACATGTCTTTAGCAGTTGTCACTTCTGACAGTCAAAATTTAGGTATATACCTAAATGTTGACTGTCAGAAGTCAGCTGTGAACTGTCAGTCAGCACCACATAAGCTAAAACTGAGGTATACATAGAGTAAGTAACTGTGTATAATTATTTCATTTATGATCTTTAGTGTATTATTTCTACAACAATGTATAGACCTATTATTTTGATCCACAAATCTTACGAATTTTTAGTAAATGTCTATTTTAAGATTTTTTTAAAAAAAGAGGAGAAAGTCTGTGCGGTGCACCGTACTATTTATTTAAGATTTTTGTTTTGTTTTAAAGGAATTTTCCTGTGTCCATAAGTTTTGAACTAATAGACGAATTTTTGGACATATATGGTATACACTTAAAACACCTAGTCGGACACCTCTGCGTATTCTCCCCCTCCACCCCACCCTCACCTTGATCCGCCATGATGAGGCTTAAAGTGACTAATTTATCTAAAAGACCCAGGGCATCACCATATGCAAGGAAATTTTATGGCGGGAAACAGGTCGACCATCCGACTAATTATTATTCTGTTAATTAGGTTTGTGTGTTTTCCCCAAACCACGATCATAAATGTGTCAGTGTAGCGTTTCCGGAGAAAAAATGTACGTCACATGGATTTTTTCTTAACACACCGCATCTTGCTACTCATTCGGGCAATATTAATATACAGTGCAGGATCTAAGGGGGGGGCTATTACCCCCACGTCCCCCACCCTCTAAATCCCCACAAGAAAGAAAACATTAACTCTAATTTTCTATTTGTGGACGCCTTATTGTTTTGTGCCTAAAGTAGTGTTCTTCCTGCATTAAATAAATTATATAAAAAAATTTTTTTTAATTGATGGGTGTGTAATTTAAATTTAAAATAAAATCCTGCCGAGACTTTAAAGATTTATTTACCAGGAAAGTCTCCGTTGATTATTCAGTTATCAAATAATTTTTATCATTCCTCAGACCCGCTATGATGTAAATTACATGGGTTCAAAGCCCCCCCCCCCCCACACTGTGTGCCACCTTCTTTCATACCTAGAAAATTGTCCGGTTTATAATAAGATTCGACTAAAAAGTTGGCCATTTTGTGTGTGTGATTAGAACTAAACAAATGAGCAAATTTGCTTGGAAAATATATTAATGCTTTTTTTTTAAAAAAAAAAAGCGCCCCTTTTAAATTAGCTGTTCAGTTACGCGCATATCTACTAATCACGCTAGTGAGCAAGTGATATGAAAGGTTCAATTAATAGGAAGTGTACACGAATTTGTGTGGGGGCAGAGTGGGAAAACTATTTCGAAAAAACCGCCCTTAGTACACCCGACCGGGATTTTAACCCTCGAACTCCCGTCATCAGCGGTGTAGGTATACTGCGGAGGTGACGCTTTAGACCAGGGTCCCCAAACTACGCCTCTGCGGGCCAGGTCCGGTCCGTGAACACTTTAACAAATATTTTTTTTACAATAGAGACTTGTGTTTAGAAAGTGCGCGTTGTAGTGTGAGGGACTGCCGCTATATAGAGCGGACTCAGAACGTGGGCGAGAGTGTGTCATGCCGGAAGAGAACAGAAAAAAAAATAAAAAAAGGTTAGGACGTGGATAAAATCTACTTACGTTCTCTACAACCCAAAGACCGTTTGGAAGGGGGTAGGTGTAGGAAGGGCAGGGGGGTAAGGTGGTTACCATCCTGCTACCACGAGAGAGGACTGGAAAAGAGCTTTCATAAAATTAAATGAAGCAGAAAGTCCGAGATAAACGGGGGGAAAAAAAGGTCAGTTTTTAACATAAATATATTTTGCTCATGTTTACATACCGACTTGAGATGTATTCATTTGATTGTGACCTTTGTCAAGCTCGGTTGTGTCTTGAGATAATATTGATGTTTCTCCTCAGTGCAACCCTAAAATGATCGTGGGTTCAGTACCCAATCGGTGTACAAGAATATTTTTTTTCTTGAGCGATAAAATCCGTAGCACAACTTCGTTCGGAGGGGAAGTAAAGTCCGTCGGTCCCATGTGGATAGTGATGTGTAAAATATCCCTGGAAGGTATGTGAACATACCTTTCTCGGTAAAATAGGTAAGCCCTTTCCACTCGCTCATAGAAATTATCTTGCCCCTGATATAATCAGTCGGAGGGCACTTTTGAATACCTCAATTAAATACAAAATACAAATGATTACACCAATTGAGTAAGTATAAGAAAATTACGACTTGGAAAGGGGCATAACTTAAAGCGTCCACTCTCGTAATTAACTACACTACAAATGACGGGGTGATCGGGGTTCGATATCGGTTGGGTGTACTGAGGGTGGGTTTTTTTTTCCCCGCAATGGTTTTCGACTTTACCTTCACGAAAATGCGGTTACAATTCCTAAAAGTCAACCTTCTTCATCCCTAACACATTATCTGAATAGTACATATTAGTACAGCCCCAAACGGGTAGTATGACGCTGTGGTAAAACACCTACTTTCATATAATCATAGGTCAAGTCATGTAAGTTTCGTCATCTTTTGTCGATAGCCTATATTACCAATAAAATAACGATAATTAAAATAATATCCATTTTTACTGCTGACAAAGGGGAGATTTGGGTTTGAATCCCGGTCGAGTGTATTGAGGGTGGTTTTTACCTTTTTTTTAGCAACAAGCCTTACTAACCGTTCGGGCTATACGCCTATGTATTAATTACACAAAATATTTTGGGATTATAAAGGTTTAATTTAGAGGAAATGCATCCGAATTTTGCGTAGAGAGAGAATGTAAAACCATTTAGAAAAAAAAACACTATCAATACACCCGACCGGGATCGACAACCGATCTCCCCGTCTTCGGCGGTCTAGTTCTACACGAGATGGTTTTTAATTATTTTTTTTCCCCGCTTTCTCTACACAAATGCGGGTACATTTTCTCAAAATTCAACTTTTAACACATTACCGTGTTTAGCACATATGCGAATGAACTGAAAGGATAGTAAGACGCGGCGCAGAGAGAGGGGAAAAACCTCTAAGGTTCTGAAATGGGATTGTTTGCAATTTAGATTAATAATTAAATCATTGTTACTAACTACACCCCCCCTCACCCATCAATGTCACTGCCATGATCACATTTTAAATATTCACAAGCTAATCTACGTCTCCTTACCAGACACGATACATATTTTAATAACAAAACTGTAAGAGCAACAGATGTGAATAACACTTCAAAACAAAAACACAAGGGGGTTTAGAAAGGGGGGTAAGAAAAACAACAACACAATGCGACTATACCGATGCAAAAAAACAAACTTTTGTTTCAATCTAGTTCCGAACATTCGCTTCAAATATGTGTATCGATTTAACACCAAGACTTCATGAACGAGAGAAAGGATTGCTAAAGGGAAAGAAAAAAGAAAAAAAAAAAAGAAATGAAAAATTATTTTAAAACCAAATTGGTTGGTGAGGGATCCAATTTTCAATGAAGAATCTTATCTGACAGCCGACAGCCCCTGCGATGTAGTGGTCACCTGGCTACGATCCTATAGGTCCCGAGTTCGATTCCCGACTGGTTTGATGGATATTTTTTACCGAGAGGAGAATTACCCGAACGGTCCCCAGGGTTTGGTTAGTTCCACTGGTTTAACACCATCATACTCATTATCACTCTCATACTCATTAACACCATCATACTCATTATCACCCTCATACTATCACCATCACCTCATCTCATCGGGACATGGAAAGAGCCCCCAAAGGAAAGGATGTACTATTAGTACATTCGGGCGTCCCCTGGGCAACAGGATTTGAGCCCCGATCCCCCTGATAATCGACAGTCTAGTCTGTTACGAGAGTGACGCCTCAGACCAGCATTTTTCAAAGGGTGTGCCGCGGGATCTCGGGGAAGATAAAAAATTAATAGAGAAAATCTTTTAGGAAAAAAATATTATATTTTTAAATCCATACCTAACATCATTTAAAAATAAATAAAGGTATTTTATATCAGGTAATAAATCAATAAATGTATTACGCAAACACACCGTCTATTAGGTTGTATTTATATTGACACACATGAGGTCAATATAAATAAAATTGTACTTAAATCTAACACTGAATTGTTTTCATTTCAAATTATCAATTAAAATATTGGCAGCGATGGGCGCGGCGCCGGGAAAGACTAAATTTATCTTAGCCCTTACATTAGAAATTCAAGTAGCTTTACATTAAAATAACAATCCTAGTGTCTTGTAATATTAATATTTCAAATTTCATATTTACTTTGGGAAACAAATTTTATCTTATGTCATAATATTAATTATAGTCTTTTTTAATTCAACATTTCTCGCACCCCAGTAAAAAAATACTTGTAGCACAAAATATGCTCCCCCAAAAAAATATCGCGCCCTACCTAATCAGCTTAATGGTTAATCAGGCCCTGCCTTAGACTATGCGGCCACCGAAAAAAGGTAATATATATGTTCATCTATTCAAAGACACTGACACTCATCCCACAGTCCCGGCCACGCCACTGGATGTTTGGCGCTGTTAGGACAGACACCCAGGAAGAAGACGCCGATAAACAATGCCCGCCTGTAGTTTAGAATCAATTAGCGTCCGATTAATAATTCGATTATGCAAATCCACTGTCGGGACAACGTTGCAAAGTTTATTTTCCTCAGAATTTCACGTCTAAGGGTTCGGCCAGACTGGACAAGCAAGCGCGTGATTAGCAGATAGCTCTCGTTAGTTGTTGACGAGGAGGCTCCGAATCTTGGCTCAGTGAACAGAGGGTGGTTTTAACAAGTGATTTATTGTTGTGGTTTTCTCATCCTCTCTCCACGCTAATGGTGATTCTTATTTGTAAAGGCCTACTTGATAATATTGAAGTATTTTAACATATCAGTTTACAACATATATATAATATATATACATATGGTATGTTTATGATCTTACCAATTAAATTAGGCCGTTAGTAGCAAGTGTGCTAAACCTATCGATATCAATAAAAATGTCAAATTGAGAAGTTTTCCTAGCACTCAATGAACCAACATACAATAATATTGCCTAGCGCCTGTAAACTAGACTGTACCGGGTCGAGCGCGCTCGCTCCAGTCTGGCCACCTCTCATTACAACCAATGTGTTCTATATTTTAGTCGCTCGCGCGCTCGCTCCAGTCTGGCCGCCCCCTTACGACAAGTTTCGACCACGCGTCAAAAATTACATCGGACGGTTCCGGATGTTCCTTCATACCAGAGCACCGGTTCTGAGCCGGAGGAAACTTTATCTGCGTGGGAACCACATTGACATAAGTTATCTGTAATCTAGTCATACGCCAAGCTATTTGTTCTGCAGGTATGACTTTTAGAGAGATTATGTCAATGTTGAGAGTCGTAAGAAAAATGGTGTGAAAAATGTGTTAATGTTGGTTATTCTTAGAGATCACTACATCATATTTTTACTGGGGAGGGGGCTTTTAAGGGCATCATATTTTTACTGAAAAGAAGGGGGGGATCAATAGATATTTTTAATGAAAAGGACCGGGGATGAGGCGAATTTTAGGAGGATCAATAAAAAAAATTACTGAAAAGGAGGGGAGCGGATTTTAAGGGGATAAATATATATATTTTTACTGAAATATGGGTGGGGCTGATTTTAAGAGGATCACTAGATATTTTTTACTGAACGAAGGGGAGGGAGTATTATAGAGGCATCACTAGATTTTTCACTTGGGGGGGGGGGGGGAGATTTGAGGGGCATCACCAAATATTTTAATGGAAAATAGGGGGGGGGGGGTTGAGGATTTCAGGGATATTATTAGATATTTTTACTAGGGAGGGGTGTCGATTTATTTAAGGTTGAAATTAGAGAAAGTGTATTCACATTTGCGTGGACTGTGAATGGAAAAAAAACATTCAGTAAACATCACTCAACACACCCGATCGGGATTCTAGAGCTCCAATCTCTCCATCATCTTCACTCCAGTCTATTTCAAGAGTGACGCCTTGGACCGTTCAAACCACCGAAACGGATTATTTTCTTGTTCGTAGGGACACTAAACCGAATGTACAAAATTAATTTTGTTCAATCTTTTGACTTCTGATTTTCATAGAAAACTCAATCTCGACCACTAACATTGATTGAAAGCCACTAAAATTTGGCATTCTAGAAACATGTCTTATTTGATTTATTAGTTATAAAGTTGATACAAAAACTATCAAAATCTTCCAATAACACTTCCTCGTGGATTACTGTTTAATTTCTCTTTACATGACCAATTAAATGGGCTAATAGTGTAAATAAGAGTAGTATTTTTATTTCCGCCATCGTGGCAACATGAGTTTGCAGTTTTCAGATAAAGCGATTTTTTATGAAAATCATACTGTGTAGTTATGGCTAGGATGTACAGCGGAAACTCGTTCATCCGGCCTAACTGGGACCGTGTGTCGTCCGGATTAACGAAGATCCGGATAATCCGGAAACTATAGAAAAGATTGCATTAAAACAATATATGTTACGTTAAATCACCATTTGTTTTCACAATAACAAACTACAAAACACCTGAAAACATGTTACAACATTCTATTCAACAACAACAAAAAGTACCTAATTATTGAGGTTTTGTTGCGCCAATTTCGAATGTAGTTTGCGACCACGCAACCATTTCCCCGCCATAAGTTCGGCTCAGAAAAATTTGTTAAAAAAACAAACAAAAAAAACTCCGGATCGACGAAGTCAAATGAACGAGGTTCCAATATAATTTTTTTTAAAGGGGGGGGGAGGGGGGTCCGTACCTTGAATGTCTGTCGAGTCGCGACCCCCACTTTGAAAACCTACCAAATTAAAGCTCAGGCTTTCTGATAGTCATATATATATATATATATATGGTGTTTCATTTGCTACACAACTTTTATAAGGTTACCCCTCAGCTTACCCCAAGAACGACGGAAACTTTCTAAGAAATAAAAAAAATTATATTCTCACGTTTCGTTCGTCAAACACGTCAAGTAGGAAAGTTGTTCTTTCTCAGCCCCCACCCCCCCCCCCCCCATTTCATTAAAAATTACAGAAGTCTTTCCTCGCGCGCTCAAGAAAACCAGCACTGATATCAAATTTAATTTCAGAGCTTAAAATAAAGAAACAAAAAGATAAGAAAATAATATAAAAGATAGAAAGGGGGAGGGGGTGGAGAGAGAAAGTAGAAAAACTTAAGGGGGGCCGCCTCGGTCAACGAGAAAGTATCAATGGCTGTCCAGGCCACACGACTTGAAAAGTTGAAATACAAAGTCTTGTGTCGTTTTCTGGAACTACTTCTCTCCTCTCTTCTGTACAAGTTATATATAGTCCCTTTCGTCCTTCACATACAACCCACTCTTTTTCATGTCAATAATAAAGAGGAAAAATGAAAACACCAAAACTTATCTCAAGGTAAAGAGGAAAGTTAGTTCTCAAATATCTCAAGATTTTCTGTTGTGAGATTATTAAAAAAAGCTACTGTATTTGTTGGAAGAAGGCTAAACCTAGAGGGCTCTTTCATCAAGACTAGTCTCAGAGCTCCACAAATATGATTAAAAAGTCGTTGAAAAAGAGCTAATGTCACAATTTCACACTTTTTTTTTTTATTCTATTAATTAAACTCAAAATATAGGGATGTTAAGGAAAATGAGCCCTGTCGGAAGCTTTCGACTTTAATTTGGTGTAAACCATATTTTGAAGTAACGCATCGTAGAATTAAATATTGCGTTAGGGCTGAACGGCTGCGCAGCGATTTCTCGCTGACCGAGGCGGCCCCCTTAACAAACATGTTTGTTTTAAGTAATAGAATCTGATTTTCATAGGAATAACCTTATCTAACAACTAGAAAAGTTACTAAATTTACGTTTCACATATTTATACGTCATAACATTAACAGTTTAGTAAAATATATCGCAAAATAATTTTTATGTTTTGTATTCTCTTTAAAAAGTTATTTCCTATGGAAATCGGACTGAATTCTCGTCAACTATTCGAGGTTTGTGAACAAAGATAAAACTCTTAATAAATCTAGGATTTAAAATTTTCAGTAATTTCAAGTTATAGAGAGACCCACTCTCGCAAGATGAAGATCGAAAGTAACTTGAAGCTATGTTACTTTGGTAAAATGAGGGTTCTACCGTGAAGGTGGTTTATCCAAAATGGTTTTCCACTTTTCCTCTACGCAAATGTGGGTACACTTCCCATAAACATAACCTTCATCGTCCCTAAATCCATTAGCTTAAATTAGTACACATTATGTGTACAACCCAAACAGGTTGTAAGATGCGGTACTAAAAATAAAATATTTGAGAACTTCTCTAAAGAAAATAAGATTTAAGTACAAATAAAAAAAAAATCTACTTTTAAATATCACACACCTCTATCAAAATCCCTAAAAAAAAAAGAAGGAGAGTAGGCCCTATACTTGTGGCTTTTGCGCCCCCCACCCCCCCTGAAGAGTCAATCTCTGTAACCAAGAGGCCTACACAACCATGAAGCGCGATGGCGAAAAGTTAATTGGAAATCTTGACAAGATTCCATTCCTTCGAAGTTCCTGTCAACAAAACACTAGGCCACCAGAGATTGGCTGGTATTTTGTGATCCCCCCTCCTCCCCCCCACAAACAATATCTCCGGTTTGGAATGGCTTTGCGAGCGTTATCATATAAGAAATAAAAGCTTATAGATTGCCCAGAAGAAATAGGCCGATCTAAGCAATAAGGTCCTGTATTTGCATGTATAAAATATCAATAAACTAAGTACTCGGCTAGTTATGGATTCAATTTTATTAATTATTTTAAATATATGTGGCCGATTCTTAAGTTTCTTTCGATTAAAATTGTTTTATAACAAAATAATAAGGCAAGAAAAGTTTTGAAAAATTGTCGGCTTTTAAGTTATGGACGATAATTTTTTTTTTTTAAAAAGGACCAATAGTTTAGTTTAAGAGTTGTTCAGAAAAATATTTAATCTTTTGTTATTTAAAACTAATTTAATAATTGTGAATAATATTCTTTAAAGTTATTTATCTATTCAAACATATATTATAATCACACGGTGTCATAGTTTTCAAATCTGTCTCGGATTAGTTTTGAAATTAAAAATTATATGTGATAACCAACCAATCCTTTAATATATATATATATATATATATATATATATAATTATTCATTTCTTATTTGATAATAAAACCCAATTATCCCTTTCTGTAAAACATTCTTATCATAGCATCAGAGTGGATTTATTTTTTTATAACAAGGATGAACCTATCACATATGATTTTTAATTTTTTAAATAGTAACAAAATTTGATGGAAAGAACCACAATACAGTCATTAACAAAATATCACTTTTTTTTGCTCAAAATGCACAAACAAACTGTTAAAAAAATATTTATCAGTAGTTAAGTTATATTTCTCGATGAAATTTAAGATTGATTTAACTTTTAATAACAAAAATTTAACCCTAATATTATCACTAAAACTTAATTGTGTGGTGTTAATAAAACTATTTTTTTACTAATATACTTTCCGTCTTTTAATCCTTTATTGAATGCAACATCAAATTTAACATAGTTGATTAAAAAAAATCAATCTTTTTCTCTTTTCATGACACACAGTATTTATTTTCCCTCTATAGGATGCTCAAACTAATTTATTTTTTCAGTGAGATAAGGCTGTTTAACTTATTTAGACTGACTCTGGCAAGCTATTGCAAAAATGCAGCCCAGCATTCCATCTTGAGATAAATAAAACTACGTTGGCGTTCGAGAATTCCTTCTTTCTCTCTCTCTCTCTCCAAATCCTCTAATATAGAGTATGTATTCGACAGTTCAAACTAATGTTAGTAATAATAAATTAGATATTTTATGTAATATAAATAGTAAGAAAGGTTCATCCGGTCGTGTTTGCCGATAGCGGGTAATTAAGGGTTTGAATTCTGTCTCGATAAACTGGAGGCGTTTCTATTTCTAAGTGGTTTCCTATTTTCTTTCCACACTAATGTGGGTACATTTCCTATAAATTAGATACCTAACTAATTGATATAATTAAAATAAGTATAGCCCAGATGGGTATTAAGACGTGGTAGATAGATATATTTAAAAAAAATCCTATTAGAAAGTAATCTTGAGTCATTAAACATAATTGTGTTCATCTACTGTAGACAATTCAAGTTTTCTGAAACAGTTCTCGTAACTATTTTTCAAATCCGTCTCTTAATTAAGTGTTTGAACTGAATTGCTTCGTTTTGTAGACTTGAAAGTAAATAGGTAAATAAATTTATTTTGACTATTTTCCTAATGACAAAATAAATAAATAAAGTTTTAATAGTTTTTAAATTGTAACTGTTCCTCCTTGGTTCTCACAAAATTTATAAACATGAGTTTAAATAAATAGTTGTTTTTGATTTAATAATCATTGTTAACGTAATTTTCTTTATATCAATATGATTTCTGTGCAAAACCTTTTGCAGAAACAAATTAGTTTGTTTACCCAAGAAGAAAAGTTAGAGACTAAAACAACTTGGTAGACCTACACCAAATATTATTCTAGAAAAACTGACAAAAACTAAAAATCCTGAATATACTATAAAGTTCAAAGCAGAAACTTTCAAAAAAACATGATTGGCAGGCAATTTGGTTGTAATGTGAAAAATACATTGTTCTGTTTTCCGTGTCTATTCTTTGGTGGGGACTTATCTTGGACGAATTTAAGCACGATTGATTTAAATCATTTCGTGAGCGAGTAAGAAGCAGGAAAATTCTTTAAACTTCAACTGTTTTTTTTATTTGGATGTACAGTTTTCCCTTTATTAATTTTATACTTGCTTTATTTTAAAGTAGTTAGTTATTGTATCTTAACTATAGCAAAGTATATTATAATATATAATGTAAAATGTTAGCCTAAATAAAATTATATGACGATAAGATTAAATAGGTAGGACCTATATAAAAGTGTCTACACCATAGTTCGGGATATTTGGATTTGCGCACCACCTATTTTTTTTGGTCACGAGCCGCCACTGCGTTAAGGAAATAATGTGCAGCTCCTACCCGAATTAGGGAAAGCAATAAATCGTTAATTATGTTTTAATGATTACAAATACAGTAGCCCCATGGCTTCTTTGGTGCTGACTGACAGTTCACAGCTGACTTCTGACAGTCAACATTTAGGTATATACCTAAATTTTGACTGTCAGAAGTGACAACTGCTAAAGACATGTTTTTTGCAGATCATATGGTTAGGCGTAGGATAGATAATTTGGTCTGGTAGCTTTTCAAAGCCGTCAGAAGTCAGCTGTGAGCTGTCAGTCAGCACCACAAAAGCTAAAACTGAGGTATACTGTGTCTAATTTTATTAGAAAACAAAATTGTTTAATACATATGAACAAAATACCTGTTGGTTGGATCCTTAACAGTTCCACCATCAGTTGTAAAGCCTAGGCAGGACTGAAGAGGAGTACTAGGAAATGAGGAGTGAGGTAGTGAGTGTCCTGTTGCTTTCCTTACTTAACCATCAGTCTGCCAAGCCCGCCAACTGACCCTACTAGTATCGTTCATACCTCTGCCACTTTCATATTTGTCAGAGCCATAAGTGAGACTGAGACAGATCAATGAAAGTAACAACTTTCTCTAGCCCATACCAGAAGATATAGTGCATTGTAAACACTATATATGACCAGACTGAGACAGATCAATTAAAGTAACAACTTACTCTAGCTAATACCAGAAGATATAGAGCATTGTAAACACTATATCTGACCAGACTGAGACAGAGCAATGAAAGTAACAGCTTGCTCTAGCCCATACCAGAAGATATAGTGCATTGTAAACACTATATCTGACCAGACTGAGACAGATCAATGAAAGTAACAGCTTGCTCTAGCCCATACCAGAAGATATAGTGCATTGTAAACACTATATCTGACCAGACTGAGACAGATCAATGAAAGTAACAACTTGCTCTAGTCCATACCAGAAGATATAGAGCATTGTAAACACTATATCTGACCAGACTGAGACAGATCAATGAAAGTAACAACTTGAGATGTTAGCCTAACTTTAATAGTAGTGACCTGCATATAAATAATATCTAATACTCAAATATATTTTAGGTATACTCCATACTATACCAATGTAGTAGGTAGTCTTACCTTGACGTATTACACTATGGCCCTATCTTATAAACTAGGACATAGTGGAATAATGCAATGAAAGCTTACTACCTTTCAAGGTTAATGAAGAGCGCGTGCAGATTATTTAGAAACAATGTCAGCGTTTCTATACGCAAAATTAAATGTGCGACACAACTAAAAACAAGGTAGTCCAGATCAGCGGGATAACCGTAGGCGGGAAGGGGGGGGGGGCATTAGGGTTTTTGACCTCCATATCCACCCACTCACTTTGCCAATATTAAAAGTGGCGCGATTATTTTTCATACTCGAATTTATTGATGAAATATGTCTTAGAATTTTAAAAAAGATAACTTTACAAAGTTGTTCACTAAAATTTATGATAGTATATAAATACCTTAATCCCCCCCCCCCCAAATCCCACTTGGCTCTTTTATATCCCATAAAAAGTTTCTTGCTCCACCATTGGTTGAAACATAAAACATAAGCTTGCCAATTTTTTTTTTCTTATTCACTTCAATTCCCTTGGCGGCTTCAAAAACATCTCCGGAAGAAAATTAAATATATGATGGGCGGCGTGATGGAAGATTGGTGGGTGGGTGGGTGTGATGGTGAAAGAAGATCAGTGAACGCGAAAAGCACAAAAAGGGGCAAAAAGAAAACCATGTCTTAGATGAAAATTGTATTTCCAATGTTGGCAGAAAGATAAACTACTAGGCAGGCTGCCACCTCCAGCAAGGTGCAATATGGGCCCATAGAGACTTTTATTTTTAATAACGCGGCTTACTACCCGTCAGGGTTATATGTCTATGTACTAATTACACTAATCATGGTGTCTACTCAACTTGACCAATGAAATTCCCGACTTTTCCCTGATTTCCCCTGATCATTTCCTAAATTTCCCGACTAAAAAGTATGTCTCGTCCCTCCCCCCTCCCCCCAACAGTTTTTCTGAATAATATAAAAAGTTTTAAAAATCTAAATAAACATATTATTTTAAATTTGTATAACATTGTTTACTAGGAATTATAAAATATATTACACAACTACAAACAAAAAAACGACAGTTTGAATCACATTATAATTTACTAATTTACTGATTACTATAATATTTCATATTTTTTAGTAAAACCACATTTTCCCGGATTTTTATTGTAGTCTACCAAATTCCCTACTTATTCCCGTTTTTTTACCCTATCACTTAAAATTCCCGGCTAATTCCCTGATGGTAGATACCCTGACTAATGTAGAAGGGATTAGGAAGATCAGAGAAAGTGTGAGTGGAGGGAGAGTGGAAAGCTATTAAAAAAAAACACCCTCATTACACCCAGCTGGGATCAAACTCAGATATGACCATCTTCGGCAGTCTAGTCTATTGCGAGAGTAGTGTCTTAGACCATGCGGCCACCGGGGCGGGTATAAAGACTATTGAATATATACAGGTTTTTTTATAGAGTATTTCACCGGGGTTTGTCAGTTAGACATTCCTGGTCTTCTACTGGCGACGGCAGATTACAACTTCCGGGGCACCCTGTAGGTGCGGCTATTTTGTCCAAATGAAATATTATGATAATAATGATGATTATGTGATACCAGAATAAATCTTAAGACTTAACTTGAGGCTTACTAACCCGACCTTGGCAACCATAGGAGCAATTCCTCTGGGTGGGAAAAACACCTATAGTATCGCCTGGGAATGGAACACGGGACCTTTAGATTAGTACCCAGGAATTCTGGATTCTGGTATGAGGGGGACTGTCACTTTATTTTTCCTCTCTAGGTATTTAACATGCACTCTCTAAACAGAATGATTATATCACCACAAGACTCACAAACTAATTTAAATCTAGACCACAACACCTACAGCTCTTTCCGTGAGAGGAGAAACCCATATTTCACCGGCGATAAATTTTCGGCTATGCCAGGAATTGACTCCAGGACTCTTAACTCAGTATACAGACACACTACCAACTCAGCTAAGGTGTCGGATAAGGACCATAGATAATATTTACAAAAGTTATTAGATCTACTTTCACGTATTCATACATCAAATCATGTGATCTGAAACTGTCACTTTTGAGCAATATTATATACATTAAAATACATACATACCGTACCGAATAACACTGTTACAAGGTAGGCAATAAACTGTGCATACAGCTCAAAAAACAACAACTCCGTACTTAATCCATCCTCACTAACTTTCTCCACACTTTCCTATCCTTGCATACTCCCTTCGATTCAATAACATCCATACACCGAGTCATACATGCTCTATGTGTTTTTATAATTAAAACTCTTTTAATGTTTCTCTTTTACACACATTCATCTATAACATTCAACCACATCCCACATGACCTACCCCTTCTTTTTTTATCCATACACTCTACCTTCATATATTCGCTTCGTCACTCGAACCACACTCATCCTCGCAACATTCCCAAAACAACGTAAGACACTTCTTTCACATTGATCTATTGTATTCCCTTTCAAACAGCACTCCTTCATTTCCTAACAAAATCATTATTATTATTATTATTATTATTATTATTATTATTATTATAAGACCGCGTATTACTACCCGTTATGGTTATACACACTTATGCTAATGTGTAATGGTAGGGTGATTGTGAGATGAAATGGAGGACCTACAGTTTAACGTGGGATCCGAACCACGGTGGAGGCCTGGCATTCCACACATTCACAAGTTGTAACAAAATTCTTCCTATTGGAGTCCTACTATAGATTTCTTATTTTGCGACCCAATGTTTAACTGTGTCTTATTATCGCAAACACATGTGGTGTGTTATTTTGAAAGTGAACTAAAACTATATTAGGGTAGGGCCTATTTTACATATCAATGAAAATGGTAATGTTGCCATTATTAGTTAATAAAGTATCCTTATTTATATTGTAAAGCTTTCACTTTTTTTAATGGAGTGACAGTGTTTACATTTATTTTTAAATATATTATGTCATCATTATCATGACAGTTTCCAGTCTTATAAACTAATCTTTAATCTAGAACAAACAAACCCCCTCCCCCCCTGGCCTTTAATAATCAATGTGAAAGAGGAAATCCACATTTCACCAATGATACATCTTTTGTCCATACCAGGGATCGAGCCTGGGACCCTTAGCTCAGTAGGCAAACAAGCTACCGACCGAGCTAAGGTATCGGTATGATAAAAATGTTAAACCTAGCCGGGAAATGAATCCTGGGACTTTTTTACATTAGCAAAAAAAATAAAAAATGCACTGTTGACTGATTGAATGTGTCAAGACTGTGCCTTGTAGGTGTATAAAGGATAAACTTAACGTAAATCTTATCCCCCCCCTTCCCCTTCCAAACCCTTCAGCTGAATCTAGAATCTAATAGTTGATATTCACATGTGAACGACAGCCCACACTGGCCGATGGAGGTGAGGATGGAGATAGAACACATGGTCAGGAATCATAGACATGCTATAAAATGTACAGGCCGCTTACAAACTTTCACTGATTCCTTGTCGCCTGAACAGTGACATGTTTTTGTTTTGATATTACAAATGAATGCCTCGAAGAGGAAAGCTCGCTGCTAGTTCTTAAGTATCTTAAAATCTTTTGTTGTTAATAAAACTCAAAACCGAGGGTTAATAAGAAAAGAGCCCTTTTTGGAATCTTTCAACTTTATTTTGGTGTGAGCCATATTTTGAAATAGTGCGTTGCAGAGTTAAATATTGTGTTAAAAGCTCAACCTCTGAGAGGCAATTTCTCGCTTACCGAAGCAGCCCCCTTAACAGTGCAACTATTACATTCTTCACTTTTACTTGGAACCCAGTGTTCAACCCTGACAGGATGTACCCTCCGGTCACCTGAAAGGTAGCAACCATAACTTGCATTCTGAAAATTGAAAAATGACACCTGGACACAGGAATCGAACCCGGGACCTTTGGCTTAGTACGCCAATTCTCTAACCACTGAGCTATCCAGGATTCGTCCCGTGCCCAGGGTCATTTTTTCACTCATAACGCAGCCATCTTGTGATTAATAAACGTCCTGTTCGAGGTGAAGGAGGGGTTTAGCAATCAGATAAACCTGTGCTGAGACCGAGGATTGAACCCCGGACCCCCAGCACAGAGGTCTAACACCTTACCCCTGGACCACCAGGTCATCGAATTTGTAATAAAATATATGCGTGGCAATTTATACCTCTAGATACTGCAAAGTAGTGAGTGAACCATTTCTTATTATGAAACACTTCTTAAATTATCTCAACATTGGTACAAAGACCAAATGCTGAGAAATTTTTCAAGACACATGCTCAGTCTATGATTTCAAAAAAGCCCATCTGTTGAAATCATTTTTTTTTGCAGGAACCTAGCAGTTGAACCAATAAACTGAAAGGAAATATTGTACACAAAACATTTTCTTACAAGAAATACATCTAAAATAAATGTAAATAGAATAACATTCGCTCCTCACAAATGGAAGCCTATAGGGTGATAAATTCCCCCTCCCTCCCAACCACCTTTCCTCTACGCGCATTAGATCGCAGGAATCGGCTCAAAGAACCCAGAAAGATACACAGCTCTTCCTTCGTGGAAAATAAAATGTGATATTTAGAGAGCTAAGATTGTGCTTGTAGTGGAAATAACAATCTGTGAAACAATTTTACTTGAGTAAAAATAGCTTACCCATTAGACCAAGAGGTTTTTAGCTGAAGGGATTTTTTTTGCCCCCCCCCCCCTTTTTTTTTTGCTTCTCACAACCCAAACCCATACATAGGTATATATTCACACTAATTGGGTAGGGATGAGGATGGTACAATCTATAGTAAATGTAACCACATTTGCATGGAGGTTAGGAAGCATCACCCCCCAGTACATCTGGCCGAGATTCAAACCCTGACCCTCCATCACCAACGAACCGAACTAGATGAGCTTGACCTACACGCTGCTTGCCCATTGGTGCGAGTAATATTATAATCACGACACCTAAATTACGGTGAGTATAACTTCTCATTCTTCTCGACCAAAAAAAATAAATCACAGCCTGCAATCTTACTGTACTCTTGAAACAATTAAGCCTATGCTTAGTAGTTAACTAAAACATCAGTAAATTTTAGTATAGATATTATCTACTTTGGTGGTAGAATTGTCTAAGGTGTCACTCTCGAAATAGACTCATGGTGTCTACTCAACTTGAACGATGAAATTCCAGACTTTTTCCCTGATTTCCCCTGATCATTTCCTAAAATTTCCGACTCAACAGTATGTCACACCCTTCTACCCCCCCTCCCCTGTCTTTTCATTAATCTATTTACAATAAGTTTTAATATTTTAATAAAAAAAATTAATTTGTATTAACATAGTCTACTAGAGATTAGAAAATTATAAAATATATTACACAGCTACAAAAAATTGACTTTTTGAATCATATTGTAATTTACTGATTATTATTTTTCATATTTTGACTAAAACAACATTTTCCCGGATTTTTTGTTGTAAATTACCAAATTCTTGACTTATTCCCGTTTTCCCCCGACTAATTCAAATTCCCAGATAATTCCAGTTTTCCCTGATTTTCCCGGATGGTAGACACCCTGTCCCTGGACTTCTGATGAAGGAAGATTAGAGTTTGAATCCCTTTCAGGTGTACTAGGAAGGGGTTTTTTTTTTCCTCTGAACAAATGAAGGCCTACTTTCTCTCAATTTTCCTTTCTTCATCCCTAACACATTAGCGTGATTAGTACATGTGCGTACAGCCTGAATGCTAGTAATGACACACTGACAAAAAAATTGTTTACTATTAGGTAAAACTAATTTGGTTGGTTTGTTTTAGTGATATTTAACTTAACTTGATTAAATTCAAAAGAAACCTAAACAAAGGAAAAAAAATTAGTATATTCATTCAAAAATGCTGCTCAGTAATCAGCTTTATGCGAAAAAGCCAACGTACAGTAAAACCTCAATATTACTGTTTCCAGCCTGTGGTGGGTCAGTTTTCTATTCAAGAGTATTTTTCCACTATCTGGCTTGCTAGGCCTGCCGTATGCTTCATGTGCCTTATAATCAAACTTGACACTAGGACAACACAACATCCAGTCCCCGGCAGTTAATCTATCAATGTGAAAGGGTAAACCCACACTTCATCAATGATAAGTTTTTCGTCATGCCAGGAATTGAACCTGGGACCATTATCTCAGTAGACAGACATGCTAACGACTCAGCTAAGGTATCGGACAAAACCTACCATATCTAAAAAACGGCATTTTTTTCCTTCTCTTCTGTATCTGTCTGCCAAATAAAGGTTTTATATCGTAAAACCTTATTTGTTAAGATATACAAACCGAAAAAAAGAGTCAAAAGAAGAAATTATAAATCTAGTTTTGTTATTTATTTAACTTTGTTATATTGAATAACCATGTATTTAACATACATGTATAAAAAATACTTTTCTGTATCTAGGTATGTTTAGTAATTTATAATTTATTTTTTATTTTTTTACCTTTTAACTTTTCAGAGGGCTATTTATTCAATATCTGAAAATGTACCTGTCTGTAATAGGTTCGGCCCCCTTTATTTCGGTTACCAGAGGTTTACTGTAGGGACACTAAATTGATAAAAAATTGCTTATAATGGTAAAATGTATGATCATCTAATCCAATAATAATACTCTAGCTATAAGAATTGTACCTTAATTTTATTCAAGTTATGGATACACAGAGGGTGACTTGGCGGTCTAGGCGTAAGATGTCAAACTTCTGTGATGGGGTCCGCGGTTCAATCCTCGGTCCCGGCACAGATTTACCTGATTACCAAACCCTTCCTTCACCTCTGACAAGATGTGTATTAATTACAACTTGTGAATGTGTAGAATGCCAGGCCTCCACATGGTTCGGATCCCACGTTAAACTGTAGGTCCTCCATTTCATCTCACAATCAGCCCTACCATTACACATTAGCATAGGTGCGGATAGCCCGAACGGGTAGAATGACACAGTGTTAATAATAATAATAGTAATGAATATACTGAATGACAAAAAACTTGTGTAAGTTTTCATTGTTTGGATATATTAGAAAAATTGAACACAAGTATAAAGGTAATATTATCTCATAGATAGTTGTAGCTTGCTTAATGCTTACTCACCTAAAGAAAATCAACAAATTAGCCATGGTTTAAGCAGCAGCAGCAGGGTGGATGTTGTGTTGACTTCAGGCACCTATGGAATCTGTAAACGGAAATTTTATACTTAAAATGGCATGTATACAAAACTCTTATTTCGGAGCTATGGTCCTGCAGCCCCGTGATTGGTTGATTCAGAAAGGGATTTGGGGGCTCAATGTCAAGAGGGTTTGAAGGGTTGCCAGTTTTTAGAAGAAACAAGAAAAAGATGAACGGTACAATTTAATTTTATCTCATTAAAGACGAGAAGATACATAGTTAAATACACAGTTTTTCCAAAAGTATCGTTGAAGGTGGGATACGTTGATCTAAGTTTTAAAATCAATGCTTTATTTTTGAAATCCTGATAAATCATCTAGAAGTTGCATGCAGAATTTATAACAAAAAAACAAAACAACTGTGACTAGATTGTTGTGAAAAATAGTTTAAGATAATGTTGGCAGTAGATCAGATGTACGTGGTTGCTTGTGACATAAGAGTTTATATTTACACTGTCAACTTTATGAGTTTGGTTGTACTGTAGAATAAGCAGATCTATAATTTGTGGTGGGGTGTGTAAAGGGTGCACAATGTTTTAAGCACTGGGAGGGGGCTGGGTGGGGGCACAACCAAACCATGCTTGGGCACTGCTTACCCACACATAGAGGGCCACCTCAAGGGGTGGGTGAAGCATGCATCTCTTTATTTAAAAAGTTTTGACAAAATTCCAGGACATCCTTGAAAGATATTCAAGATCTGTTGATATTAGCATGTGCAGAAAACTAAACTCTATGTTGCTACTGGAGAAATATTTTATCTATTTTGGCCAACAAAATGTAATGCTATAGAAACTGTAAAATTACTCGCGATCTCTTCTGCCGCACCTTAAGTTGTTTGATTAAAAGTTTTAAACTTTATTTAGGTTTAGCTTGCTTAGTAATCTGATAAGCAATAATGAACAACAAAGGATAATGACATCAACGAATTTTTGTGCTGTAATAAGACAATGTTTGGACCAACATTTCAAAATTATAAAAATGAAACTTCAGCCGGGCGCAAAATTATGTGGGGATGAAACCTAAGAACCATACCTTTTAGAAAAAAAAATGTCTAGCTATAAAAAACCTGAAAATCACAAAATTTCTACTAGCTTTACATTCCCAAAAATGGGAGGAATCCAATGATTGACTACTAAATTCAAATTATTTTTAAAAAAAAACTTTGCATATAAATGAACACTTCAAAGCTAAACAAGCGCAAGTGATGCAGAAACAAATACCAATGAAAAAACTGTAAAAGTGCGTGACATACGCTTATTACTTAGGTTTTATTTAGCTGTCTAAATGTTGTAAAAATAATTTCAAATAAATATAACTATAATTAGCCATCGATCAGCTGTTTCCTTGTTGATGATGATAGTATTTTCAAGTTTTTAATGATTTGGTATTGTAAATGAAATACAGTGTGTGTGTGTGTGTGTGTGTGTGTTATATATATATATATATACAGATAATATTAATATACAGACCTATGAAATAATACTAATAACAAAGTAAAATGTAATCACCCACTTTGGTGGCCCCATGGTCTAAGGCGCTACTCTCGCAACAGACTAGACTGTAGATGACGGTGAGTTCGAGGTTCGAATCTCGGTCAGGTGTATACCTACTGAGGGTTTTTTTTTTCCAAAAAGGTTTTTCACTCTTCTTCCACTCAAATTTGGTCACATTTCCTATAAATATAATCTTCCGAATCCTTAGAATCATTATAGTAATTAGTACATAAGCGTATATAACCCAAACGGGTAGTAAGACGTGGTAAGCCTACTAAAACAAATTATTATTTATTAACTAAAATATTAATTTCATTGATATTGTAGACACCGTATTAATTATTTGAATAACTTATAGTACTTTCTTAAATTTAAAAGGTAGGCCTAGTAATTAAACATTTTATTTTTTAATTGTAAGTGAGTTTAAGTGCCGCAATGAACTTTCGAGTCCTAATGCTGATGAATAAGTAAGCTGTTTGCCAACAATTACTTGCTTAGTTAAAAAGAATAAACAAATCTAATAGCAATTTGCTGATTTCCAATATTAACCTATTTATCAATTCGTTGCTTAAATGCAGTTTGTATGTCTATTTTACTGGACTCGGTTCAAGAAAGAATATGGTGTTTAAATTTTTAGAAATAGGTTTAATGAGTCATACACTAACCTTAGCTCAGAGAAAGGACATAAATCCAGTAAAAGCCTATACTAGTTCTTAGTCAAATGAATAGGAAGAAAATTGTGTGGCCTTTTGGCACCTGAAAATCGAGACTAATACAGTCCAAGCAGAACAGTAAATAATGTAATTGTTTTGTATGTGTAAAATAATGATTGCTTATTGGAGGCTAATTGAGAGCAAGAATTTAGAACGCTTTTTTGTCTTTATAATAAAAAACATGTTTATGGATGGCTGAATTAATAACTTAAACTTCCATTCGCTTTCAAAACCATTGATTTTACTACCTGAAAATCTCAATAGGCCTATAAGTTTTTCATAAAATATAGTATTCCTACATAAATTTCAATTAAAATGACAAAGCAGACACAAAGGCAATTAAATTAACCTTTCAAATAAATTTCATCATATAAAAATGTTATAATATTTTTGAAATAATCCTATATCGATTAAAGAGTGTTTATTTTTCACATGCATTTATTATTGAACGCTAACTCACCTTTTCTTTTAAGAATAAATATAATATATTTAAATTCACAACCGGCCGACGTGGATCAGCTGTTTATATCTTTCCAAGGAAGCAACATAACAAAAATTAGCTACGTACAAGAAAGTCGATCAATTTAATATTAAATCCCTGTGTGTATTTAAAATAAAAAAATACACCTTAATATAAAATTTTGAGTTTCCCCTATTTTCGATTGTAAAAAGCTAACATACGGGTCTAAGTAAATAGTCTACTTTAGTTGTATTATGCTTTATTAAAGATACACAGACTGTAGTAAACATTAGGCAGTATATATGATTGTCAATTGTCTGAACCATAAAAGATGGATATTGGGGAATTGTTATCATACAAGGTAATATTAATTTTATAACAAACCTCGTGGTATGGAAGGCATAACTGCTGACTCCTAATCTTGAGGTTTCCGGGTTCGATTCTCCTCTGGTATTGGGGTATTTTTCTGACTCTTATACTATATTTTTTCAAACTTATTTAGCTCATCACAACAAAAATTTGTGAAATAAGTATTAAGGGCTGTCAGATTTTTACCATTATTCAATAAAACTTTTCATAGATATGTCAAAATATGTATATTTTCACTATATAATTTTCATCACCACTTCAAGAAAATCTTGTGTTATATCTTTAAAAATTAACTTTCTCATCATTTGGGTCATTTCATGAAATGGGGAACATGAAATACAAAAAAAAAAAAAAAAAAAAAAGTGGTTGCACTTGTGAATATTTTCATTTTTAGGCTGGTAAATAATCCTATTGTTACATATTCAAACAAGTCACTGTTGACATCCTCTCATTGATGACTGAAATTCCTGCTGTTTAACACTCGTCATTTAAAGTCTGATCAATCAGGCTCACTCGGCAAATTATTTCTTAGCACCGCGTCTTACTACCTATTCAGGCTATATGGATATATACAAATCACACTAATGAGCTAAGAATGAGGAAGGTTTAATTTAGAGGAAGTGTACCCTCATGTATGTAGAGGGAGAGTGGGAAACCATTTAGTAATATCTACCCTCAGTACACCCGGCCAGGATTCACTCCCTGTCATCGGCAGTAGATAGTCTACTGCGAGAGTGATGCCTTAGACCATTCGGCCACCGAAGCAGCTTAGCAGTAATTTAACTTGAACTAGACTCACATCTGTATCAAGCTCTCTTAACACCTTAGCTCAGTCGGTAGCTTGTCTCTCTACTTAGTTAAAGGACCCTGGTTTGATTCCTGTCATGGTTAAAAAACTTATCATTGGTGAAATGTGGGTTTCTCCTGTCATGGTGATGAATTAACACCTGGGGGGGGGGGGGGGGGGGGCGCGAATGTTGTGTCTCTTCTATAGTTCTATTTCTAATTCATTTATAATAACTCATGTGCTGATATAAACATACAATAATCAATCGGTTCAGAAAGTTCACGTTAAATTGGCCATATCTAGATGTAGATTTTATTTTTAAATTATTTGTATTTACTTACTTTGTCTATTCCAAGACTTCTATTTGAATGTTTAGTTTTATTTATATATACTAAGTGTTTTTCAAAAAGAAATATGGAATTTATTTTTAGTTATTTTTTTTATAGAAAATAATTTTATTTTTTGTTCAAGTCAATGTAACATGAGTCATAAAAAAAATCATTAATTAAAGTGAGTAAAACTTACATATTTATTTTATCAATCCGAAATAATATCTGTAGCTACCTAATTTAATGTTATCCAAAAATAGCTTTGTCCTAGCTTACATTTAGTAACAAAATTTTGAAAAACATCTTTTACATAAAAGTACTAGCTTATAATATAGGTCTTCCAGTGTAACATGAGTCACAGAACGATAAAAATTTACCCTTTATCCGCTCATTTATTTTTTTCCAATTTTGATTTGTTAGATAACTAGGCTGAATTAATAAATTAAATACAACATTTCTTTAATAATTATTTTTCCGAGATCATGTGATAAGACTGTGTGTTAATTTAAAGTTGGGAAATATGATTCACTGTCTTGTGAATAACATGGAATGCCCCATTTATCCTTTAATTAGTAGTGTGTTTGTATATAACCTAATGCCGGGATAACGATCAACTTAACGTTAGCTTGAAGTTAACTTAACGTAACTGATCTCCTCGTGTGTTTAAATGGAAGCGATTTAACTTCAAGTGAACGTTATGTTAAGTTAACGTTAAGTTTGATCGTGATCCCGGCATGAATCCTTAGCAAGATACGCGTATCATTTAAAATCACATTTCATTTTTATTCCTCTAGCCACCTAACACACCCAAACGAACTCAGGATGATGAACTCGAGGAAGAAGATGACAATGAATTTGAACGCCAACGTAAGATACGCAAATTGGCTAAATCAAGAAAAGAAAAAGAATCGACTAGCAAGTTAAAACCACCGCCGGAACCGTCTGACGAGCAAGAGTTAGACAGGGCAATCACAGACGAGGAGAGGGAAAAAATATTGAAATTTGTAGAGAGCAGTGAGGATGTTGAGGTGAGTCTTTTGTTCCTCGTTATGTCGTTGTTTATTAAGGGTCATTCCATGTTAAATCAACAAAGGGGCTTTGCCACACCATTTTTGATTTTGATGAAATTTGATAGGTGATTTGTACCAATCTTTTAGACTCCAAAACAATTTTTTTTTATTTTAAAAAAAATTACTCCTTGAGATATAGGCTATTTTTTACACCACGAACAAGCAAAAAATGCCATTTCGAGGTTCTTTTCTAAAATCTGCATCAAGTTTATTTGAACTAGCAGGGATGGCAGCTAAGGCTCATTTGAAAGCTTAAAGAATGAACTTTTTTTTAGTTTAGACGAAATTAGATTTGAGTTAAGGCTAAGCATAGTTTTTTAAGCTTAAATTTTCATTTTTTAAACCAATTTTCTTGGAATTTGGGCTTAAAAAAATATATAATGAAGGATTTAGCTTAAAAGTTATAGATACTAAATGTGTCTGGGTTAGGTAGACCTACTGTCCTAAGGTATCAATCGGTATGTTAATTATGGTGGACTTCAAACCACTTATTCTCTGCCAAATAAACCACCACATGAAGCACTCAACTGGGATTCGAATACAAACTCTTTGTAGGACCTCCGATACTTATACCAGTGTCTAAGAGTGACATCGTAGTGCTCATAGCTCGGACATAGTAAATTTTTTGTGTGTGTCCATTAAATTTTGTATTCAAAGGTCCTCGGTGGTTTTGATGTAAAGTGCTCGCCTCAAGACCCGATGTTCATGGGTTCAAACCCAGCCGGGGTCGACCTTTTTTTTTTATAGGAATAAAAATCCGTAGCACAACTTCTTTCGGAGGGGAAGTATAGCCCATGTTGATGATGGTATCTAAAAGAAACCCGGAAGTTATGGGGAAATACCTATCCGGTAAAATTGTCAGGCTCTTTCTCGCTTTCTCAAGGGAACCACCGCAATTAATCAATTTTTCCAGTATCTACATGGGCTTTCCACTAAATCCCATCAAATAGATTATAAAAATAAGTATCATAAGAATATACTTTGTAGGGCCTGGAATTATTTTATACTGTAGTTAAGAATATTTTTGATTTGTTTTTAAATATTGTACAGCCCACCTCACATAAATTTGTATTTAACTTTAATTTTTGGATCTAGGATAACTCTGAGACTATGTAAATATCTCGCTCTTTCCTGCGTATTTCTGATAACATGTAACATATTTCCTCATCTTTCAGGGTGAGATACTTGATGACTCTACCCTTAAAAGAATGATTCTTCTATTTGAAAAAAGGGCACTAAAAAACCAAGAAATGAGAATAAAATTTCCAGACATTCCAGAAAAGTAAGTTGCCTTCTTAAATGGTGCTCTGACTCTCCATCGTGTGATTCCTTTTGTGTGATTTTTGCCGTGTGATTCCTGTGATCCCACAGATCTTCAAGTTGTCCTATGGATAGATAGGATGATAAACACAGAGATGATATTTTAGATTTTAATATGGGAAGTATGTTTTAGTGGTAAATCACACCATGTAAATTAAGTAAATGAATAAAATAAAGTTGATTTTTAATTCCTAAGTTTTTCTACCCATGTAGGTTAGGCTATCTATTTGCATTTAAATTACACTAATCTTCTAGGAATGAGGAAAGTATGATTTAGAGAGAATGTGAAGGGAGAGAGGAAACCAACTCTTAGTGCACTCGACCGTAATTCAAACCTCAATATTCCCGTCACTGAAAATACAGTCTTAAGCAGAGTGTGACGGTCCCAGGTTTGATTTTCAGCATGGCCACAAAATTCATCAATAACTAAATTAAGACTTCCTTTTTCACGGCGACTCATTAAGAGACAGGAAAAATTGTTGTTGTGTTTATTTTATAGTAAAGTTAGAGACTCTAAATAAAAAAAAAAAAAAAAAGAAAGAAAAAAGATGACGGCAGGCCCCGTATCCGCTGTGCCGTGTGTGAGAGCCGACTCTACTACTGCTCTCTCCACATGTGCAACTAAGCTAAACTAAGGTGGGGTACTACATGTGCGTCAGGCCAAGGCCTATGCACTTTAAAATGCGTGAAAGTAAGAAATGAAAGTACGACTCTATTAGAGTAGGGTAGGGCAGGCCTGGCAGACAAAGGGAAATGCCACCAGGACCACCCCACTGAGTGGAAGTAAGAGCAGGAAAAAACCCCTCGACAGAAGTGAGGGTAAAAACCTGCGATAGTATCGTGCAGGGTGCATGCTCCGTTACCAAAGATATGTTTTGACGCATATTTTCGGTAGCGTGGGATTTTACGGGAAATGTCAGGGATCTAATCAGATCTAAAGGACAGTTGTCGCCTAGATAAAAAAAAGAACTACTCTTCAACGGCCGGATAGTCTATGGCGCCACTCTCGCGCTAGTCTGGCCCACAGATGAGAATATCACAGTGAATCCCGGTCGAATGTGCTGAGGGTGTTTTTCCCTTAATGGTTTCCCACTCTCCTTCTATGCAAATGTGGATTGATTACCTCAAAAATGCTTCCTTCCGCATTACCATAGTTAGTAGCCTACATACACATATAACCAGAACAGAGAGTAATATGTGGTGATAAAAAACACCATATTAAGTTATAATATAATATTCATATGATGTTACTTACCAGACCTTCTCCTTTATTGCGTAGGTTTATGGAGTCGGAAGTGGAGCTTCATGAGACGATCCAGGAGCTACACGCTGTGGCGACAGTTCCTGACCTTTATCCCATCATGGTTGAACTACAGGCAGTCCCGTCAATGCTGGAGCTGTTGGCCCACGAGAACACGGACGTGGCGGTCGCTGTGGTGGATTTGTTGCAGGTTGGGGCCTTTGGGTATATGTATGCCATTCGGCTGGGTTTTTCCTCAAAAGTGGCCGAAAACTTTATATTTCTTACCGACTCTTTGGTGCCTTTTTTTTTTTTTTTTCTTCATAAAGGTGGTACAAGGCTAAGGGGTCCTTAGATTATTCATATCACATAACATTTCACAAATTCATTTATTCTTTATGGTTAAGTTATGTGGTCCATTGTTCTCGCTAGTAAATTTTTACCAGCCAGTTGGTATTATGAAGTTGCCGTGTTGGGGGCAATGTAATACTTTGCAACATTTTATAATTCGTGCAGCATACATTGAATTTGATAGGTCCTGGAGAAAACACTGGGCTCTTTGTCTGTGTGTCTGTGTGTGTGTGTATAAAAACTCTTTCCATACCTTTAATGCTTATAGATATTTTAGATTCAAAAATTTGAAATTTAATAAGTAATTAAAAATTTCATCTTTTAATATTCTCTTTAAGGAAAACCTCTTTTCACTTTTTGAGGTAATTTGTAATATATATAAATGGAAGAAGGTACAGGAAAGGTGGATTGAAAACATAAAGAAGGGAACTTTTTTATGTTTTCCATCCACCTTTCCTGTACCTTCTTCCAAAATTACAACTTTTAATATTCATATTTTTAGAGCGTTCTACTACCTCTTCAGGTTCTATGAATATTTAATAACTACTCTATTGGAGTAGGGATGAGCAAGGAAGTATTTTAAAGGCAATGTACCCACATTTGCACAGAAGGATAGTAGGAAACCATTTATGAAAAACCACTTGCACTAGACCCGACAGGTATTCACCCTCAGATCTCCTCGTTACCGGCAGGCTAGTCGACTGTGAACATGACGCCTCAGACAGTTTAGCCACCAAAGCGAGCTTATTATTGTCTTATTGACGCAGGAACTAACTGATGTGGACATCCTGAACGAGAGCGAGGAAGGGGCCGACGTCCTTATCGAAACTCTCCTGGATCAGCAGATCTGCGCCCTGCTCGTACAGAACTTGGAGAGGATGGACGAGAGCGTCAAGGAGGAAGTGGAGGGAGTTCACAACACACTGGGTTAGTGCACGGTGTACTCCATTCTTTGGTAGGATTCGTCCTCAAGGGCTTGGCATGTTCTTCAATCTCTTACCCTCTAGGTTACACGAAACTGTGGCGTGTTAGCAATTGAATACAGATGTCTGATTTTAAAATAATTTTTATCACTTTTGCAAAGTGTCTAGATGTGATTGAAACCAGATATTGTTAAACCGAAAAAAATGCTTCTCATAATAATCGGTAGGCTTTTTTCTGAAACTAAATATTTTGCTTGAAATAATTTATATTTCATGATTACCTATAGATTTTGGTAGGAGACCACATTTAGTACATGGATTATAATCCATAGAAACACATTTATAATACCGTTTTCTGTCAAAACTGTGGTTAATTCTAGTGAACTAGTGATGGTTTTGTGTGGTATTATTTATTTTTATAAATGATTTTTCTTAAGACATTTTCCCTAACACTCTTAACCTCATCACATTCATTCTGAATGCTATAGGTCTTTACTGGCACTCCTTGTTTCATTCTTTCTACCCACTTCCCTGCATTTTTTCTCCTTCTTTTAATCTCATTTTCTCCTTACTCTCCTTTATTACTTTCTTTTCATTCATCTTTTTCTCTTTGTATATGTCCCACAACCTTTTATTTCATCTTCACAGCAATCATTCTTTAGTATGCTTCTTTCTTTTCTTTCACATCTTCTTTCACCTGTTCATTCCCCCATGCACATCTTTTTAAGTTTCCACCACCGCGATCCACACAAATTTTTCACACACTCAAATATAGCTACTTTTATTCCGTTCCAAGTACTTTATATATCATTACCATTTATTTTGACGTTCCATTCATGCATTTGTAAAGTTAATTTTTCATCCAGCAATCTTTCATATTCCGCTCTCACACTTTTATCCTGCAATTTTTCCACTTTCACTCCTACTTGCTTAAGGCCCTTGGCCCTGTCGAGTGCAAGTCTAAAACCTATTTTGTGGGATGGTGGGCGGGATAATGTATCGATGTTCATTAATTGTTACATTATTTTTTTTATGAAGCCGCATTTTTCTATTGAAAACTGTCAATTTTATCGATATTGATCACTATTAAAATTATAGAGGAGATGTGTATATAAAAAGTATAACTTAATCAACATGCTTCTATTCTTGAACAAACCGTTTCCGGAAAGAAAATCGCAAAACAATAAAAATTCTTGAAGATAACCATTTGTTTCTATGGCTCTGCATTCCCCGCCAAATGAAAAGGGCCAATCGCCTTAGTAACCTTTTAATTTCATCCACCATAATTTTGGGAACATCCAACTTCCCGAATTTTTTCTCCAAGTTCAAGATCTCGAATAGGCCTTGTTAATACCTATAAAATAATATTAATAAAATAGTAAAATGTTATCACCTTAGACCGTAAAATATCATTTTATAAGTTTCTTGCTTCAAATATCTTTCCATATGTACCACTTATAAATGAATATATTTTCCACAGCAATCTTTGAAAACCTGATAGAGTTCAGGCCGGAAGTTTGTTCCGATGCGGCTAAACAGGGTCTACTGCAGTGGTTGCTGAGAAGGCTTAGAGTCAAGATGCCGTTCGACGGCAACAAGCTCTACGCTAGCGAGATATTGTCTATTCTTCTCCAGAATTCTCCAGAAAACAGGCAGTTGCTGGGGGATCTTGAAGGCATTGATGTACTACTACAGCAGCTTGCGGTAAGTTTATAATATTTACTTATGTACTTTTTTTTTATTTTAAGAATAAAATAAATTACATATAATCTATTTTTTCGCACTGTGTAATACTACTCATTAAACCTATACACATATGTAATAATTTCACTAATAATTAAGGATAAGGAAAATAAATTTAAAAAGGGTGAGGGAAAACCATTTAGGAAAATACATCCTCAGTACACCTGACTGGGATATGATTCCTGATCTTCCTGTTAACAGCAGTCCAGTATATTGTGAGAGTGACACCTTAGACCATTCAACCACGTAGCGGGTTGCACTTAAGTTAATCTCCACTTTGTTGCTCTATTTGTTTGTTATCTAGTTCTACAAGAGACACGATCCCTCGTCTAACGAGGAGAACGAAATGATGGAGAACCTGTTCAACTGTTTGTGTTCGAGCCTGATGCACGCCCCCAACAGGGAGAGGTTCCTACGGGGGGAGGGGCTACAACTCATGAACCTCATGCTCAGGTGACTTAAGTTTGCAGTTCCTCATGGTTCCAACCTTTTGTCGTAAAGGGACAGAATTAGAGGTGCGGGAGTAACCAAAAATTTTATTTAGAGATGATTTTTAGTAGGTGTTTGAACCAAGCAGATTTTCAATTTTAAGATCTTATTCCATAGCGAACAATCCCTGTTTTTTACTATTTTTGAAAAAAAAAATCACACACATGCACGACGCACACACACATTAAAGTTATTTAAAAAGTAGATATAGTAAATAATCAAAATTACCATCCCCCATAAATATATATTTAAGGAAAACCTCTTTTCACTTTTGGGGTCATTTTATTATATTTGAAAGAAACAAAGAGGTAATGAATGACATGTTCCTATCTATGTGTCCTATCATTCTTTACCATTTTCCTTTATCTTTCTTTTGTGGTTTTTGGTTTTTCTCTTTTCCTCACTGATGAGTTCCGATAGAATGAAACCTAGGTCGAGGGATTGGGCTGTAACGGTCGATTTTTTTTTTCAAGGGGCCAGCTATTACTCTTTGTCCAATGGCAGCAGTGTAAAGTGTGAACTTTGTTCTTATTTTCATTGTAAAAGCATATTATGTTTGTTCCTTTTATATGTTTTTCATCCACCTCTCCTATACCTTCTTTCAATATATCACACATCCTCATTAAATGGTATTTCTGAATGATTATTTTAGGGAGAAAAAACTTTCTCGTAACGGATCACTGAAAGTGTTGGATCATGCCATGTCGGGTCCAGACGGTAAAGAGAATTGCAACAAATTCGTGGATATCTTGGGTCTCCGCACCATTTTCCCTTTATTCATGAAGACACCAAAAAGGAACAGAAAGAGAATACTCACTACAGAAGAACACGAAGGTAATACTGGCTTTGTGAGATCACAATCTTGCCATAGCGATTCCAGATTCTCTTGGTTATGTACGCAGAACGGTACAGCAAAGAGGGATATTTGATATTCGAGGGAATATCGAATTCGTGACTAAAATAAATTGTTAGGTCTGAACCACAAATAAGCAGTATTAGAGCTCTAAAACCATTTCCATTTCAAAATTTGAAGAGGACAAAATAATTCTTTAAACCTTGAATCTCCTTAAGGATTCGAGGTATTCAAGGACTCCCATCCTTACGACAAACTAAATATAAGTTGAATTCAACTCTTGATCCATGATGTGTTTTTAATCAGAGCATGTGGTGTCGATCATCTCGAGCATGTTGCGCAACTGCCGAGGGCCGCAGCGGCAGAGGCTACTCAACAAGTTCACGGAGAACGACCACGAGAAGGTGGACCGACTCATGGAGTTGCACTTCAAGTACCTGGAGAAGGTGGAAGAGGTGGACCTCACCATCGATCGGGAGAGAAGAGTAGGTACCGTCACGGCGGTTTAACGTGGATAGAACCGCTTCGGTGGTTGAACGGTCTAAGGTGTCACTCCCGTTTTAGACTTGTTTGTTGATGATGGGGGAGATCAAGGTTCAAATCCCTGTCAAGTGTACTAAGGTAGTTTTCCCTGAAGGTTTTCCACTCTTTCTTCACATAAATGTGGGTGCACATCCTCTAAATTCATCCTATCTTATACCTTACACAGTAACTTAATTATGTAGTCGTGTTGAGCCCGACTGCCGAGGACGGGAAGATCGAGGTTCCAATCTCGGTCGGGTGAACTGGGGGTGGTTTTTCATAAATGGTTTTCCACTCTCCCTCAACCCAAATGCGGGTTCACTTCGTCTAAATTCAACCTTCCCAATTCCTAATCCATTAGCGTAATTAGTACCCGAACGGGTAATAAGACGCGGTGCTAAATAATAATAATAATAATAACTTAATTATGTGCTTTTTTTTTCTCACAGTGGTCTTACTACCCGTTCGAGCTATACCCATCGTAATCAGTTTAAATGTTACAACTTGAATGGTTAATAAAATGCAATGAAATAAAATAAACATATAAAATGATCGATTAATGTAAAGGACAAACACTGTAAATGAACATGGTTAGGAGTGGGGGGGGGGGGGGGGTGGGTAGTTGGTGCATGGGGGTAAGGGGAAGGGGAATATATACATACATATCTATAAAGAAAACCTCTTATATACCTAAAAAAATAAGGTTTTCCTTATTTAACTTACATGAGTAATTTAAGTCTATTATGTTTACACTTTTGTAACATCCTCGTAGGACGTTGTTTTTTTTTCTACCCTCTCATAGTGAATTCCAAGATGACAAATATTCTAAACTTTGTGCGCCCCTCAATTTAAAACTGGGCTACAAGATGTGTGTGATGTGACGCAGGATGCGGAGGAGGAGACGGAGGAGGAGGAAGAAGTGAACTACCTGCGAAGACTTGAAGGGGGCCTCTTCACCCTCCAACTGGTGGACTACATCTTGTTGGAGGTGTGTCACGGAGGGCCGTCCAGTATCAAGCAGCGCATCACGCAGATCCTCAACTTACGGGGCGGATCTTTCAAGACCATCCGACATGTCATGAGAGGCACGGCGCTCTTTTATTTAATTTGTTCAGTATTTTTTTGGGGGGGACAGTGCCCTTACAATTTTTTGGAGGGGAAAAAAAAATCAAATCCTAGAACATCAAATATCCTTAAGGATTCAACGTATTTTGAGGATCCCATCTAGGTATGTGGAAAAAAGCATCATCAAAATCATAAAGTGTTGCCAGCCTGTGGCTGGGTCAGTTTAATAAAATGCCTCCATCTTCCTCTTTATTTCCACCATTCTTCTCCTCTCGCTCGCACACTTGCTGTGCATTACATGTCCATACCTTCTCACCCTTGCTTCCTCTACTATCTCATTTACTCCAAAATCCTCATTACATGACTATACCATCTCACCCTTGCTTCCTCTACTATCTCATGTACTCCAACATCCTCATTACATGTCCATACCATCTCAGTCTTGCTTCCTCTACTATCTCATGTACTCCAACATCCTCATTACATGTCCATACCATCTCAGTCTTGCTTCCTCTACTATCTCATTTACTCCAAAATCCTCATTACATGACTATACCATCTCACCCTTGCTTCCTCTACTATCTCATGTATCTCCAACATCCTCATTACATGTCCACACCATCTTACCCTTGCTTCCTCTACTATCTCATGTGTTGAGCCCGACTGCCGAGGACGGGGAGATCAAGGTTCGAATCTCGGTCGGGTGAACTGGGGGTGGTTTTTCCTAAATGGTTTTCCACTCTCCCTCCACGCAAATGCGGGTTCACTTCCTCTATTCAACCTTCCCAATTCCTAATCCATTAGCATAATTAGTACTTAAGCGTATAACCCGAACGGGTAGTAAGACGCTGTGCTAAATAAATAAATAAATAAATACTATCTCATGTACTCCAACATCCTCATTACATGTCCATACCATCTTACCCTTGCTTCCTCTACTATCTCATGTACTCCAACATCCTCATTACATGTCCATACCATCTTACCCTTGCTTCCTCTAATATATCATGCATCCCAACATCCTCATTACATGTCCATACCATCACAGCCTTGCTTCCTATACTATCTCATGTACTCCAACATTCTCATTACATGTCCATACCATCTCACCCTTGCTTCCTCTAATATCTCATGTACTCCAACATCCTCATTACATGACTATACCATCTCACCCTTGCTTCCTCTAATATCTCATGTACTCCAACATCCTCATTACATGCCCATACCATCTCACCCTTGCTTCCTCTAATATCTCATGTACTCCAACATCCTCATTACATGCCCATACCATCTCAGCCTTGCTTCCTCTAATATATCATGCATCCCAACACCAGATACCTACTGCTATGGATACTTTCCTTTTGAAATCATATCCATTCCCATCTCTAACCATAAGTGTAGTCTCAGATACTGATTGTTCTTGTTTTTTTTGGCAGAGTATGCTGGGAATCTAGGGGACGCTGGAGACACCGAGTGGCGAGACCTTGAACAACAACATATTCTACAGCTCGTTGACAAATTTTGATCAGCATTCCTCGCATATTTTATAAATTTACTTGATTATTTTTTTTTTTAAAGTGTAAAATACACATCTTAATTTCTAACATGACATTTTAATTCACCTTATTTATTTTACTATTAATTTAGAAAATTAAGGATATATATAGATGGCCAATTAGAGCGAGGTCTTATTTTTAACTCAACAGTTTGGCATTTTGTCCATCTCGAACCGTTTGTTCCACGATTACTGTCACTTGCTTCAACCAAATTTAACTGAATTTTGCAGGGACATTTTTTAAACCTAAGCAAAATAACTTATGTATATTTATTTTTTATATCCTGACATATTGCCGGACCTCTTAGACAGCATGAACTATGGTTAGTCTCTATTAATATAATGTTCTTTTGAATATGGTATAAATTTGTTTTCTGTCTACCTTGATTACCAAAGAAAAATATATACTCCTATCTTTCTTTACAATAGATTGAACCTAGGTCGGGAAATTGGGGCGGTGACGATCGATTTTCTTTAAGAGGCAACCATTACCTTTTTCCAATGGCAGCGATGTAAAGCATGAACTGTGTTCTTCTTTTCATTGTAAAAGCCATATTGTTTTTGTCCCCCTTTTATATGTCTCTATCCACCTTTCCTATAACCTCTTCCAAATATAATTAAAATACAAAGAGAAATTATAGGAGATATTTCAACTTGAAATTTCAAGAATATGGAGGGACCAAGATCTACTGATCATGGTACCACTAATAATATTGTATTAATGATAAGAACATACAGGAAGCAAGGTCTGTTGTTCACATAACTAGTTGTATAATAGGTGGAATAACTAACACCTTAAACATAAGAGAGTAGAACACTGTCTGGACTGAGACTAGAGGTTGATAATCGACACATCACACCAACTCACATCGTTATGACGTGCGCACCAGATCCATACGAGGGTGCTCTTACAAGACAACAGCACCACAGAACAGAAGGGGGTACGAGAGAAAGGAACTGTTTCCTCTTCCCCTTATTGTTAATGTACATAGTGTTTGTAGTTAGAAAGAAATATAAGTGTAATACTCACATATCAGGACTTGTAACACGCTGACAGATTTAATGTAAATAATTTGTAAGTAGATTAAGCACTTTCCTCTGGTGGCTGCCCAAGATGATCCTTAGTTATTCTGGGTAGCACTTTCCTCTGGTACTGCCCAAGATGATCCTTAGTCATTCTGGGTAGCGCCTTCCTCTGGTACTGCCCAAGATGATCCTTAGTCATTCTGGGTAGCACCTTCCTCTGGTTACTGCCCAAGATGATCCTTAGTCATTCTGGGTAGCGCCTTCCTCTGGTACTGCCCAAGATGATCCATAGTCATTCTGGGTAGCACTTTCCTCTGGTACTGCCCAAGATGATCCTTAGTCATTCTGGGTAGCGCTTTCCTCTGGTACTGCCCAAGATGATCCGTAGTCATTCTGGGTAGCGCTTTCCCTCTGGTACTGCCCAAGATGATCCTTAGTCATTCTGGGTAGCACTTTCTTCTGGTGGCTGCCCAAGATGATCCTTAGTTATTCTGGGTAGCACTTTCCTCTGGTACTGCCCAAGATGATCCTTAGTCATTCTGGGTAGCGCCTTCCTCTGGTACTGCCCAAGATGATCCGTAGTCATTCTGGGTAGCGCTTTCCCTCTGGTACTGCGGAAGAAGATTTGGCAAGTGGCTCCATGCCCAACAGACCCCGGCTATCTTTTTATCCCAGAGTTCCCTCTTAACTTTTTCGCTCATCAGCTCCACAAGCCCAAAACCTTAATATTCACCCCCTTCTCGCCCCCTCACGCCTCATGCCTATAGCCCCAAAGACCCCCAACGTCCATCTGTCTTTATCAGAACCCTTCCAACCATGGTCACTTTGGAACTGTTTTGGCGACAGCCCCCCCCCCCCCCACCTTCCCCCCGAGACAAAAACTCTACCCCCTATAAGAATGTTAATTCGGACTTTGCAGACATTCTTGCACAGGAACATTTGGACGAAGAATATAAAGGAGAAGAACGGCTCTTCTGATTTCCCTTGAGAAAACTCCCCAGCGACCCTCACCATTGAGCTATTAAACTACATAATACGACCACGACCTTCAACTCTAGCCCACTGGATAATGCGGTTAGGAGGAAAAAGAATAGACTCTTGATGATTACTTCCGTTAAAAGACTGCAGCATTGCTTACAATGATAAATTATTATTATTAACGTCACTGAACATAATTATGTGATCTATGACACCAACTAAGTCGGTAGTGTGTCTGTCTTCCGAGCCAAGAGTCCCGGATTTGATTCCTGGCATGACCAAAAAATATATCGTTAGTGAAATGTATTTTTTTACATTTCACGTTGATGAATTTATAGTCTGGGAGCTGGGTATTGTGTCTGTTCTATATTTAAGTTATTTTATGAGTTGTGTGCTGAACGTTTAGAAAGTGCATGTTAAATAGTCAAATAAAACATTAATTATGTTAATGTAGATCTTAAAAGTAAAGCACTAATTTATATAAAAACCTAAACTACAACTAATAAAAGAAATGGAAAATAAGTATTCAAGTACAGAGCACGCAAGGTTCTTTATTTTCATATTCTGATCAATAAATATATTTTATTCAGAAACAATTTTTTTTTTACCAAATACTCTTTATGGTTTGGTTATCTTTATCTGTAGCTAATATATTTATAGCAATTTATTCTGAGTAAACATAATAATTTCAGCATATCAATACATTTATTTACAATTTGTACACAATATTTTTATATATTTTTTCACTTAATGTTGTTATCATCGTTGCTAATAACATGCACACACTCAACACCTAAGTAACAATATCGAGATGACAGCGTGAGTCTCTACTCTCTATAAAATTGCTATGTTGTGTCCACTTGGTAGTTTAACATGTGCTTTGCTTGCGAGTGTTTCTACAACTATGCTCGAATTCATTTACTTTAACGGTGTCAATCAGGCCCGCCACGAGGCGGGAAACTATTGGTACCATAGTACCGGGTCATCCATGAGATCCAGATTCACAAGTTTAAAAAAAATGTAGAAAATTAAAGAATAAGGAAATAAAATATGAATGACAAGCAATAAAATGCCTGTTCATACTAAATCCCACCGGTTTTGACGCCCTAGTCTGTAAACTCACCAATGCAGGTGATTGGTTAATATATTTTATCCTCAACTTAAGGGGTAACAATGAAGGGGTATTTTATTATCAAAGGCCTTTGGATTAGTCATTATTTTTAAGTGCAAACTAGGAAAGGTTCAACATGAAAACGGATAGAAAAAATTAATTTTAGGAAATAAATTGCATCACATTTTATGCCAAAAGTGTTCAAAATTATTTTAAAACACTTCATTACTTGTAATAAATAAATATAGAATGGAGGCTAAAACAAGGCCTCATGCCGGGATCACGATCAACTTAACGTAACGTTCACTTAAATTTAACTTAACGTATATGTGATCACGATTCACGTAACTTAACATAACAACTCGAGCCAAACATCTTCATTCTCGAGTATGATCTGTGATTTGTACTAGTTTTACAGTGATGATCTGTGAATGTTTACAGTTTTCAATCGATATAATAAATATCTATAACAAGACTTTTTTTGATAAATTTAGCTTTCCTATTTTAGTTTAATTATTTTGTTTCAATTTCTGATCACTAGAACTTAACACTAAAGAGTAAACATTGGTCATAATACCAACAAATGAGTTACTAAATAGCCCTGTTGACGTCACTCGCATAATGATTGGCTGGCTAGGTCACGTGATACCCTTCAAGTAACGTTCATTTAAAGTAAAAGACCTCCCAGGACATCTCTTACGTTAAGTTAACTGCATCGTGATCGCCTCCATTTAAACACACGAGGAGGTTCTTTACGTTAAGTTACATTAAGTTAACTTTAAGTTAATGTTAAGTTAATCGTGATCCCCGCATCACTTACCATAGAAATGTAGGCCTCACGAGTTTACAATTAAAACTAAATAAAAATTGTTTTGATGGTGAACTTTTGATGCCTACATTTTTCTTCATAGCCTTGTCCTTCTGTCTCTCAATGTTTATCAAATATAACTGTTTAGCGCCATTTTTTTTACCCCTTTGTTTAGATCTTATTATAATTAATTTCCCCAAAGCTCATGTTACCCATACAAGTGACAAAAGATGTGAACACCACTTAAGAGGGGACGCCTCGTTGAAAACCTTAAATAATGTCACAAGCAGACCACGTATTATTTCTCGGTTACTGCTGAGGTAATTACAATAATGTAACGCTGTAGTTCCATAGTGCAATAAATTCATTCAATTAGGAAATATTCCATCTAAATCCATCGACTAATTAAAGCTACAACAACGAACAAAATAATTTCTCTAAGTAATAAAATCGTTAAATTTTAAACCAACTTTTTTAGTTGAAATGTAAATTGAAACCTCTAAGGTGTGATGGAAGGGGACGCGAGAAGATACCGGTGTTTTTGCAGATTTCACGGCAAAACATTTTTTTTGGCGAAAATAAATAAAATATTGTTTAAGTAGAAACATAAAGTTTAATTTTCTTCACATTATGATATCAACAGTTTCTCAATATTTGTCATGAGCATGGTGGCATTATCTAACAAACTTTTCAAACGAAGAGGAAAAAGTTGTCATTAAATTCCAGACCACCCTTGACAGAAATTCAAGAAATTTGGAGGTCTCTATGTGAAGAAAATTAAATTTTATGTTTCTACTAAAGCAATGTTTTATTTATTTTGGCAAAAAAAAAAAGCCATAAAACTGAAAAAACACTGGCTTTTTATCGCAAACCTTTCATCCCACCTTAAAAAACAATATTTTGCCTTATAGTTTGTAAACACTTATATGAAAACAGTGTTCTATACTTTTACTTCTCTAAGCTACAGTCGAATTTTAATAAGAACGGCCATTAAGAAAGACAAATGTATTTTGTGGTCAACATTGATAGCATTTTACTATATTATTAGTGTTACAAAAAAGGAATTGATCACATCAATCAAAAGTGACGACTGTTCACCACAAGTTGACAGATAAAGATATGGTTGCTATGTTTGTTTTACCGAACAAACTCCTTGGCCAACCGTGCAGGACTGTAGGTGATCATATGTATAAGGTGTGAATGCAACCGGCCTGGCACTAAAACAGAGCTTCCACTGACATAGTTTCTACACTGTTATCATATAAATATTTTAATCGCTAGGCATTTATTTTCCTTGCCTTATAAGCAGTTTTTTTCAGTGCTCAATGGACACAGAACATACATACTTATCGAGGCGGCCCCCATAACCTACAATTATTTTTTTTTACATATTAGTGAGACGATTCATAATTAGCAGACACCATTAACAATTATGATTGGTTGTATAAATCTTGCCAGAATGTCTACTGAATTTCACAGAGTTATAATGAAATGATTTTGCTTATAGATAAAAAATAGTGAATTATATGATACTTAAAAATTACATACAAAAAAGGTAATGTAAAAAAATATTAAAATAAAATTTCAAATTTATCAAAGGAGACATTTATTTTGACCAAAATAAATGTTTGTGAAAATGCAATTTTTTAAAAATTTTGTTGAAGTAAACAAATATTACTCAAATAAAAAATATGTTTTTTTTTTATGTTATTTTTGGTCTTTTCTCTTAAGTTAGAAGCACACAACATCATATCGCATCAGATCGTATCACTCCTAAACAACTCAGAAAATATTCTCTATTTGAGTTTATTGGCGTTTTCATACAAAACATTCTGGGAATGAACTGATTCAATGTGATATTGACGTATGTGGGCCAACCTTTAGCCATACTTTCTGATCAGAAGGCATTCCCTCGGAGCCTGTTTTATTTAATCAACAACATGCAATACATCTGCTCGGAAAAAGTTAAAAATGATTTAGAGCCACAGGATTTGCAAAGTCCAAGAAACATTAAGTAACGATATACAGTCGGCCGCAAGCGTTTAAGTTACATCCTTGTGAAGTTGCCAATGAGAATGAAAGCTTGATTTTATAATGTGTTTTGTGTTTATTTATTAAATGTTTTATCCAAACAATATTTGACTATTACGGCATTAACGAGGTCAAGTATGCTAGTTATCCATCCTACTTTTCACCACAAAATTTCCTTTTGCACATTTTAAGTTTTTTTTTATTAGAAACACATACAAAAAATAAAGTTCTTAATAAAAGTTGTGTTTCAATTAAGTAAAAAAAATTGTCTTTAAATTTTGAGAATAATAAAAAACAACAGATGATTTATTGGTGTGTGTGGTGTGTGTGTGCTGTGTGGTTATAAGTTGTACTGTTAATATTCTTAACTATTCAAACATAAAAAGGAAAAAAATCTGCATTTTATTTCATCCATCACAGTTTTTTAATAAATTTAAAATCCACTTCGGTGGCCGCATAACGTGCTAATCTCGTGTTGGACTAGACTGCCAAAGACGTGGGAGATCGGGGTTTGATCCAGTCGGGTGCACTGAGGGTGGTTTTTTAATCTTCTCCCCTACGCAAATGCGGTATAATATAACCGTCCTAATCCCTATAACCATTAGGGTAATTAGTACATATGCTATAACCCGAACTGTTAGTAGACACAATGCTAAAAATAAATTTTAAAAATCTAATCAAAAATATAAAATTACACTTTCAAGGTGCACATGTTTGTACACAGAGCTACTCATTTTATTAATCTAAATAAGTAAATTTTCCCTTGAGAAATCAATTTTCGATCCAAGTGAACCAACGCCTAACTTTGATTAAAACGCGATGACTGTAAGAAATACTGTGGCTCTAATTAATGTTTACATACCTTGAAATTGAACTTATTTTTATTTTTCGAGAGTTAGAAGGGGCAAAAACACCGACAGGACTATACCATAGCGACATAGATTGTAAAATGGTAGTGATTATTATTATTATTATTTTTGTTTTCAAGGATCTATTATAAATAACAAACGACATTTTCTCGATATAACAATTTGTTTTGACATGTATTCCAAGAGTTATATATACTGCATTCAGTCTGTAAATCTAATTGACATGAAGTTGAGGGTCTCTTACTTTCACTCATTTGAAGGTCTTAACTAGAGATTACCCGATTTGGTGGTCGCACGGTCTAAAGCGCTACTCTCATGTCAAACCAGACTGCCGATGACAGGGAGATTGAGGTTAAAATTTCGGTCGGGTGTACTTTTTTTTTTTTCTCTAAATAGTTTTACACTATCATTCACGCAAATGCGGGTACACCTCCAAATATAACCTTCCTAATCCCTAAAACCATTAGCGTAGTTAGAACATAAGTGTATAAAATAAATAGATACATACAACATTATAATAAATGGGATGTACCCTGATAGAAATAAATTATTTTATAATCAAATTGTAATGAAAAAAAAAAACACTTGACGTATTAATTATTTTCAAATTAATCAAACCATATCGCAGACAATGGAGGTTATTTTAATTTTGTTCCCTCCGCTTGGTAATTTTTTACTATTGGTCCGTATTTTGTGGCTAAGTCACGTTCTAATTCCAGGTGAAAATTGCGCAATGATTTTACAATGTTATTGGATTATTATCAACTCATGTGAATCAATGTACAAAGTTAGATCAGAGAGTGGAGGAAAAAAATATGCAAAGAATTTATTCAAGACGGCCGAGCCTTGCAGATCTAAGAGACTATGTCGCGCTTGTGAAATGATTTACTATAACAACCCTTTGTCACTTGGTGTTTGAGAGAGTTAATCATTTTCCTTAAGGGCAGATTAATAGGGGGAACAGGGGAGGCAACATGAATTAAGATTTTTTTTTTTAGTTTTTATAACTGTTAAAGTTCAATTAATTTGTGTGTGTTAAAATAATAACATTTTAAGCGGAAACACATAACAAATCAAACATATTAAAAGTTGTTCAATATCACAACGCTCCAGTATTTCAAATTTTCATCAGTGAATTAAATTGTTTATTTTCGTTATTTGCTTTACTATGATTTCTAGTTTGATATAACAATATGAAAAGCATACAAGTGCATCATATTATTATTATTATGTCATATTTTAACTATGATAAACACCAATAACTTATCAACAATAAATACACAAATATCTCATGTTTTATCACCTTTGATCTATTAGTTTTTTAGAAGTTATCAGGTTAATGTTTTCAAACTACATATTATATCATGACACCTGTTAGCTACACAACAAATGTATATAAAACTTTTTTTTTTAGTCCATACATCTATGACACAAAATATTACGCCATGATAAGCAACTTTTTGAGTTTTCTAAAATTGTGTCTTTAAAGGCATTTGTTCTCTATCTACATTTTATACAAATCAGCTAAGCAATTTACAACAAGGTAATTATTTTTTATAGACAATACATACAAAATTGGCATACTAATTTAATTTGTAGTATGATTATTTTAAGATTAACATATCAATAAAAGTATTAGACAAATTAATTAGTTACAACAATAAAATCATTTAGATGATGCGAAAAATAATATTTTGATTGATTAACTAGAAACATGCTTTGAAGAATTAAGTAGCCTACCATACTAACAATCAATCATTGCAAATGGCTGTATTTACTTCATGTATGAACGTAAATGTTATATGGGATGTGTAAAATAGCTATAAGATATCAAAAGTTAAGGCTTCCACCTACTTGAAGGGAAATAGTCTTACACTGCTGCCTTAGAGTTCTGAAGAATTAATAAACTTATATATATTTTTTTTTAAATTTATTTGAGGTATTTAGCGTACACTTTCTGAACCGACTGATTATATCAGCACACGAGAATTTCTACGAGGGAGAGCAAAAGGGCCTACCAATTTTACCGGGAAAGGTATTTTCACATACCTTCCGGGATTCTTTTACATGCCACAATCGATATGGGACCGACGGCTTTACTTCCCCTTCGAAGGAAGTTGTGCTACGAATATTTATCAATCAAGAAAAATTTGTCAACCCCGGCTGGGTTTGAACACACAAACATCGGGTGAGATGTTATGATCATGTGATGAGGATGTTGGGGAACATGAGATAGTAGAGGAAGCAAGGTTGAGATGGTATGGACATGTAATGAGGATGTTGGAGTACATGAGATAGTAGGAGAAGCAAGGGTGAGATGGTATGGTCATGTAATGAGGATGTTGGAGTACATGAGATAGTAGGGGAAGCAAGGGTGAGATGGTCTGGACATGTAATGAGGATGTTGGAGTACATGAGATAGTAGAGGAAGCAAGGGTGAGATGGTATGGACATGTAATGAGGATGTTGGAGTACATGAGATAGTAGGGGAAGCAAGGGTGAGATGGTCTGGACATGTAATGAGGATGTTGGAGTACATGAGATAGTAGAGGAAGCAAAACTGAGATGGTATGGACATGTAATGAGGATGCTGGAGTACATGAGATAGTAGAGGAAGCAAAACTGAGATGGTATGGACATGTAATGAGGATGTTTGAGTACATGAGATAGTAGAGGAAGCAAGACTGAGATGGTATGGACATGTAATGAGGATGTTGGAGTACATGAGATAGTAGAGGAAGCAAAACTGAGATGGTATGGACATGTAATGAGGAAGCAAGGTTGAGATGGTATGGACATGTAATGAGGATGTTGGAGTACATGAGATAGTAGAGGAAGCAAGACTGAGATAGTATGGACATGTAATGAGGATGTAAAAGGAGAGGATCCAAAGAATAATAATGGAGATAAAAGTATGTAGGAAAAAGACCGTGAAACTGAAAACGAGATGGAAGGAGCAAATAAAAGTAAGTGTGCAAGTGAGAGAAGAAGACTGGAAGCGAGTAAAGGATAGAGAATAGTGGAAGGAAAGAGGAAGATGGAGGCATTTTACTAAACTGACCCGGCCAAAGGCTATGAACAGTTGATAATAATGAGGACGTTTTAATACATATGTAACTTGTAATGATAAAAACTTAAAAGTTGTTATGTTTTTCACCTCAAATTTGACACGAACTACATTTTGAAATAACAAACCACTGCCTGCATGAAAACTATGATACATTTGAATAACTTCCAGCTACTCAAGTAGGTGGAAACCTTAATAAATCATGCTTTATTATAATCTGGGGGCAGTTTTAAAAGAGTAAAAAATGTAAACAATTAACAAGATTAATTTTTTTTAAATAAAATTAATGTATTTGCTTGCAAAAAGGAGAAAAAGATTGATCAAAACAAGATTTGAACTAAAATTTTATTTAGAAATATCATGTCGAGAGCATGGAAATTAATTTGAAACTAGATTTTCACTTTGAAAATATATGAGTACCACTGATTTTTTTTTTTAGAATGACTTTTCAATATTTAATGAGAATGTTTTCAAGTCAACCCTATAGAGAGTAATTTTTACAATACGTACTAGTGTACATTTATTAATGTAACACTAAAAAATAAATTTTCCTTATTTTATGTTTATACAATCTTTTATATGTTACACTATCATGAAAAATAATTTTGGGTGCCATTTTAAAAGGTACAGTAGTTGATATAGTTGTATTTACAAACTAAACAATAAAAGGAACATTATTTTACCTGCTCCCTTCAAAATCAAGAATAAAAACATTACATGAAAATATTCATTACAAAATTTTTCTATCAAATATTTTAGTTCACACCTAAGTACATTTATTTTAAATGGGTTTATGAATATTTTTGTAAAAAACAAACACAATTTATCCCAGAAAAGCAAGTACCCAATATAAACACGCCTGAATTTAAGGTGTGGTGGAAGGGAATAGAGATAGGGTCTATTTTTATTGTTAAAAAAATAATCGGACAAAATATATGTATATACAATTTTGCTTAAGTAAATATGTTTAGTTTAATTTTCTCTATCTAATAATCTCTACAGTTCTCTCTGTCATCAGCATTGCGGAACTTTTGACAAAAACTTCTTAAATAAAAATAGAAAATGGTGTTCAAATATCTCCAGTGTACATGATAGATATTTTAAGAACTGTTGACATGACGTACATAAAACAGGGCAATCGCTTAGGGTACTTCCATCAAAATTTATTTTTTTAGTGTTTAAAAATAATTATTTAAATTAAATTAAACTAATAATTATTTCTATATAAACAAATATCATTAAAATATCTTATCTAATATTAAGAATTTAGAACATATTTTAAAAGAAGATTGACAAGATAACCTCTAAATATTTTTTGGCATTCCTTTATCGACAAAACACTTTAATTAAAAGATCTATTTTTGCACGCATTGATTAAGGGGGTGAGGAGAGCGTAGCCATTTATTTTTTTATTAATGTATCTTTTTTATTTATCAGGTTTTTGGCATCCTATTATTTATTTTGCATCACGCAGGGGATGCAATTTATTTATATACACAAAATATAAATTGGGGCCCAAATTTGAGTCTCACTTAGGGTATGAACCTCTGTGTTAGTCCTGTGTAGAAAATTATACAAAACCTATTTACTATTTTATTCATCTTGACCAAAATAAGTGTTTTGTTATTAAAAAAGATACAAAAATGTTTACCTTGGGTAGCATTCACTTTCATCCTACATTAAGTGGAGATTTGATTCATTTTGAAAATGGGATCAGTTATTGGGCAATTCAAAACCAATAATTAAGGGAAAATTTTCATCTATTATTCAATTAAATTTTATGTGAAATCATTTTCATAGTTTTTTTTCAAACAAAAGACATAAAATAAATGTCAAATTGGACAACAAAATTATTCTGACCACGACTCCGTCAATATCGCGTCAGATTATCGATAATATAGTTTTTAAAAACGGTATTAAAGTAATAGTATGAAGATGGATAAAATTAAACCTTCTTTGTTATTTTTTCATTCCTTTCTCCTTATTTGAGCTTTGGTCTTCTATGACAACATGTTTCGGTGTTAAATGTTGCACCATCTTCAAGTCTTATTTATGATGACATGATTTATTTTAATACATATTGGAAGGTTTGTGAAATTTTGAAGTGTTACTATGTGAAAACTTTTTTTGTGAGATGAAAAACAATTTAATTCACAAACCTTCCGATAATATGCATTAAAATAAATTGTCACCATAAATAAGACCTGAAGATGGTGTAACATATAACACCAAAACATGTCATAGAAGACTAAAATTTCAAATAGAAGAAGGGAATAAAAGAATAACAAAGATGATTTAATTTTATCATAATAGTATGATGTTTAGTTGTTGAAGTAACCATATGATTAAGAATTAGGGTGGTTATTTATTACATAGAGCGAACATTTTTTCACTGTTGGTACTAGACTTTACAAATAAATATTATAGCTTTGAACTTTACTTTTATACACTGTTGTCGTTCCAAAAATATTTTCCTTTTTTCTTTTTAGAGTAAAAATTGTAGACACAGAGGACCTTTATTAGTATTAGGATTATTTTTAGTTACACGTATTATAAATATCCTAAACAATTATATCTACATCCAGGCTCTTGAATTTTTTATTTTGCCATATGGAGAGTGGAGTTTCAAAGGGTGTGGGGGATAAGATATACTTTTCTAAAACATTATTTTTCTTTATATCAGGATTTATTTATTATTTCTACTATGTAATTCTATCAAAAAAACTCAGACCCAGTCCCAAATGTCAATTAATCTCTTTGAAATAAGAAGACCCAATTTCTTCCCCGATACATTTTTACTGTTATGCAGAATTGAACCCAGGACTATTTCATTAGGCAGCTATACTACCCAATTAAGCTAACCAGATTATCCCTGCTGGTAATGAATCATTATTTCGCAAATCATTTTAATATATTATGATTTAATACACAATATCTTCCAAGCATTTTAAATTACAATTCAACTACTCATTTTGTTAACACCAATACCTTGTAGCAACGAGATTTTTACATTTGAGAAGCTGTTGGTAGCATTTCTCTCTAAATATTTTTTTTTTTAATTCAATTTGTCTTACATATCTGTTCTGGATATTTGTATCAAATTGCACTATCAGTTTAGGAATGATAAAGATATAATTCAGAGGAAATGTACCAGCATTTTTGTGTACAAAGAGTGAGAAAACATTTAGGGAAAAATACACCCTTAATAAAACTTGCTTGTATTCTGACCTCAACATCCTTGTCGACACAAACCAAACATAGAAACCTATGCCTAGATAAAATACAAATATTATGTAAAAATTGCCAACATTATAGAATGACTAGGCATACTTTTATTAGAGCACAAAATATTTTAATTTTTAACTTTTTATTATTTAGCACCGCGTCTTACTATCCGTTCGGGTAAAAGCTTAAGTACTAATTACGCTAATGGATTAGGAATTGGGAAGGTTGAATTTAGAGGAAGTGAACCCACATTTGCGTGGAAAACCATTTAGGAAAACCCCCCCCAATTCACCTGACCAAGATTCGAACCTCGATCTCCCCGTCCTCAGCAGTCGAGCTTAACACGACTAGCGCGTTAGCCAACCACGCCACCGAGGCGGGTTAGTTTTTAACTAAAACATGAACAAATAAATTATAAATTCTTAAATGAATATCATTGTGCGTGTTTATGTGTGCTACTCCCAAGCACATTATATTTATATAAAAATAAAATTGGTTGAAAATAGAGCAGACAAGACTTTAGTACTAAACATACATTTGTTAACACTTGTATTGATTGGTGATAATTTTGGTTAAAGTGTTTACCAACTCCTTATGTATAAATTGTTAAATTGATTAACTAAAAACTACTTCAGTGGCCGAATGGTCTAAAGTGTCACTCTCAGATTTGACTTTCCCTCTGGTGACTGGGAGATCAGGTTCAAATCCCGGTCAGGTCTATTGAGGTGTATTTTTTCTTAAATAGTTTACCACTCTCATTCCAGGCCAATGCGGGTAGATTATATCTAAAATACTTCCTTCTCATGCCCACCTTGTTAAAGAGTAATTATCATATATAGGTATAAACTGAACAGGTAGTGTGATGGGGTGATAAAAAATTAAACTATTTCCCTCTTAGAGACAATAAATAAGTCAATATTCACAACTTTACTGCCTAATGAGCTAAGGGTCCCGGGTTTTATTCCCGCCATATCTGAAATATGGGTTTGCCCTTTCACATTGATAAATTAATGGCTGGGGACTGGATGTTGTGCCTGTCCTAGTCATAAGTAAGATTATAAGACATATGAAGCTACGACAGACCAGGCCAGTCGGTAGAAGAAAATTATGGCTTGAATAAAAAACTAACCACAGGCTCAAATCAGTGATGGATGGAAAGTAAATTCACAACTTTACTATTAAAAATAGACAATTCCTCCGCTAAACAGCAGTAACCAGTTTGTAATAATTAATGAAGATTGTGAGTATGTGGGAAGAGAGGGTAATAAACTCTAGTGCTAGGAATAGTTGACTTAACCTGGATCGACAGGCACAAGGCAAGGGTCTGCCCAATTTGTTGAGCCCAATAATCTTATAGAAGTTCCCACGATCATTCAGTTTCTTCAATGTGCTTTTTCATTTTTTTTTTCTTTTTTATTTAATTCCTTGAAATAAACCTTCAAATACTTATGCATTCACCCTTATAGAAAATAGCTTTATATATTGGCAAGTTTTATGGGTTCTTTATTAATATTTCTAGCACCACAGCTTACTACCCACATTTGTGTGAAAGGTGGGAAACAATTTATGAAAAACCACCCTCAGTACAACCGACTAGGATCGAATCACGATCTTAGTCATCGGCAGTCTAGTATATTGTGAAAGTGACGCCTTGGAGTGTGCGGCCCCCTGTGAAGGTTATTTGCAAGCATAGAATTTTAACGATAGGTGACCTGGCGCTCTAGGGGCAAGGTGTCGGACTTCTGAGCTAGGGGTCCGGGGTTCAATCCTCGGTCCCGGCACAGATTTATCTGATTGCCGAACCTTTCCTCCACCTTTGACAAGACGTGTATTAATCACAACTTGTGAATGTGAGGAATGCCAGGTCTCCATCATGGTTCAGATCCCACGTTAAACTGTAGGTCCTCCATTTCATCTCGTAATCACTCTACCATTACACATTAGCGTGCATATAACCAGAACAGGTAGTAGGACGCGGTGCTAGAAATAATTTTAACAATTGTGTTTTCTTTAAAATTCATTGAAACGTGACCCCTCCAAAATTGATTGATCGATCAGGATCATAAGATTACTGCTCCTGGTCTACTTGTTATAAATTTCCCCTTAAATTCCATCTTCCTAATTTTTATCCTAACAGTATAAATTTGTGGACGGTAAGTGAGTTCAGAAAATATATTATACTTGGCTCCACCTTTTTTATATTTACTAGATGATATTTAAATGTATACTGTCACATTAAGTTGAATAGCAACACATTTTTATTTGTTATGGACCAAATCTTTGTTTATTTAATCCCATGATCTGATTAGGCCCAAGTTATCATTATTTGTGGAATATATACTAATTATTTCAAAACATAATTTTTAACAAGAGTTTATTTTACCTCTATTTTCCCTTGCAACTTGTTTGTTGGCTTTCAGTAATGTTAAAAAATAAAACAGTGAGGTCACAAGGTTCACTCATGATTGCATTCAACATAAATTGTAATGCAATATTTTATTTTTGTAAAATTTAACATTAAAAGATTATTTTGGGAGATATTAAAAATAAAATTGCTTATTGAAATTATATTAATAATCAAACAAGTAAACATACTTATGTTTTACGATAAGTAATATTCTATATTATAGGTTTGTAAAGTAAAATATGCTTGCATGTATGCATCTAGAAGTTAAATAATAATTTGTTAAATGACGATAATGAATGGGTGCTGAAGGAGTGCAGTTTGAAAGGGAATCTAATAGGTCGATTTTAAAGAAGCGGCTTACTTTTGTTTGGATGTGTGGGATCGAGTGAAGAAGCAAATATATGAAGGTAGAGTGTGTGGATAAATAGGGGGTAGTTCATGTATGACAGATCAAGAGGGGTAGATGACTGTATGAAAAATAGAAACAATAAGAGATTTAAGAATAAAAGAACATGTGTGACTGTGTATGGATGTTGAAGAGAAGGGAGTTTGCAAGGAAAGGGGAGTGTGGAGAAAGTTAGCGAGGATGGATCAAGTACAGAGTTGTTATTTTTTGAGTTATATGCACAGTTTCTTGACTACCCTGTAAGCCGGAATGGTGTGATTATTTATTTATGTGTGTATGTTAATATTTTTACTATATCTAGCATTAGGTCCTATAAATTTAATATATGGCCCCACCCCAGCCAAAATCCAAAAAGCTTATGTTGCCCTCAGTTGGAGAAAGGTTGGACATTCCTGGTGTAGCTATTAAATAGGATCATAAGCACATTTGTAAAATCTAAAATGAGCAAAACAAGAGGTTTTCGGCTGTTGCCCTCTCTTTTACAAACTTGGCAGAACCGCCAAGAACGTTCTTAAGTATCAGGCCGATTCGAATTTTGGGTTGCAGATTGTAGTCACGAACCCTTATCACAGTGGTATGATGAAAACCACAGGTTGGGGGGGGAGGGTCAAGGAATCTAGCTGTGCCTTGGGAGCTAAAACCAGTCAGAAGTGTGCTTCGAACTGATCCTCCTAACACATCACCGGTACCCCACTTTGGTGGTCACATGGTCTGAGGTGCTAGCTACTCTCTATAAACACGACTGCTGATAACAGGGCGATAGCTGTTCAATCTCAAGTTTACTGAAGGTGGTTTTTCTTACACAAATATCGCTACACTTCTGCTAAAATTCAATTTTGTAACCCAAACGGGTAATAAGACACGGCGAAAAAAATAACAACCTACTCTACTTCACCCTCCCATTCAGCATAGTTCTTGCGTACAGACCAAAGTGTAATCGCTCATGATAGGAACGTTTCCTTCCGGGACAAACAAAGTGTACATGTTTTGAAACCGCTATAAGCCTTCCTAATGCGATTCTATCGAATCTCACATGGTAAAATGTGTATCTATTGGGGGGGGGGACTTAGCTTTCGATAAATAAAGATAATGTAAAGGAAAAGGAAATAATACTAAAATAAAACAAACAAAATGATTAAATAAAAATATTATAATGTGCTGAATATATAGTAAACATAGATAGTGGCACTGAGAAGAAGGTGGATTGCATGAACAATGCGTTTACTTTATTACCATCTGTATGTACAACTCTAACTAGATTTTTATATGACAAATAAGTAGTCTCATCAAAAACTAGATTTAAAAGATACTCGATAAACACTATTTATTAAAAACCGATTTTTAAAATATCAGAAGACTCGACTGCATACTTTTAAAAATGATTTGATTTCCTACTAATAGTTGTAGGATCAAAGTTTTTAGCGATACTTGTACAATGTTTTTATGCAATTTTTAATTAAATTCAATAGTAGGACTATTTTATAAATACAGGTTGAAACAATATTAGTTATAAAAAAACAAATTTTATACAACAATGCATGATGTTGTTTTACTTTTGAAGTACAATAATTATGCATATAAAATCAGTGGAAATAATATTTTCAAAACGTGCTGATTCAATACACAAGGATTCAATATTTAGAAAATAAATATGTATATTTTTTCAAATTATTTAGAACTGGTGTCTTGTCGGGGGACTTAGCCTAGTTTTATATTTCTGGGTATGGACCCACTTAATTTCACCTTTTCATTCAAACTTTTTAATTTATTGAAAAAAAATAAGTTTTCGTTCATCTTGGCACAAAGTCTATAGTTCAAATATTGTGTGAAATCGAAATGTTTGCCATGCAAAAATCAAAAGTTCCTTTTCCGGTTGCTTCATCAGTCGTGCATGATGTATAATAATAGTCAACCTTGAATTTAAACGTGTCTTCTGAAACGAACAAACTATCAATGATATGTAAATTCTGTGATACTACTAAATAAACTAATTCAATAACCCCCCCCCCCCTTTTCCTCCGAAACATCCACAAAGTATTCGTAACAGCAAGAATACTTGCACCACGTTGTAAATTAAGTGCAGGGGGTAATAATATGATTAGTTCTTGTGTAAGTTTTGAGATAATGTATGTAAAGTTTGCTGTTGGCAACAGAAAACCTAGAACCGATCACTGTTTCAAACATCGTTCTTGAAATCCACCAAATACTTGAAGAAATTACACATAAAAAAACAACAAAAACTAACAACTTTTGTGTACGACATGCATGATAAGGTGCAAACTTAAATATATCAATGTAATACACAACTAAACAGTCAAGAATCTATGATACATTATTTTTTTGCTATGTATATATTTTTTTTCTTCTTTCTTTTAAATGTTTATAGCACATGTGACTAAGTTATATCAAGCCCATAAATGCTCGCAAATAAATATTGGTATTTTGACTTCTCTGTATAAACCAGATAGTTTACATTGGGGTATTAATTGCCCCTTTCAAAACACAAATAAGCACTTAAAAACAACATGTGACTAAGTTATTTGATGCAAGGTGGTTAAAAATAACACATCTATTTGGATAATTTGGCTTCACAATAATAGCTATTCCCACATGCTTGATGCTCAAATTTAAATAACCAGTTCTTTGAATCAAGTATTCATCCGCCCTGATATCACAAATAAAGCTAAAACGCAATTTGAGAATACACAATATTTCAAACTTAAATATTTTTTTTTTATATATATCAAGACCATTATTAGGTTGCAGTACTAAGATCTCAAATAAATATACCGTATTTGAGCTAGCCTACTTTTGAAACTCCAAACTACAACAACAAAAAGCAGTGAGTAGGGTCATACTCATAGTCGAGTGACATTGGCCCTTCCACGAAGTAAAGTGCAGGAATTACCAAGAAAGCTCAGCCCAGAGTTGAAGTCAGGAGGGTTGAATAACAGGAAGTGAGGGGTACTAAGAAAATTGTGTAGTCTGAGGTCTCAGTGAAAAGATCTCGAATAACCATGTCCCAGCTACAATTAGAGAATCCCCGGCTAACATTATGTCAGATATGGTATATCTTCAAAATCACCCATGTCGAGTTTATTTCTGTTAGTTACACATTTAACATATATTATTTTGATATAATTGTGATGTTGGTAACTGATTCCTGTTAACACTGTGAGAGATATAATATTGTAACGTACTACAGTGTAGACAACTCGCTCATGAAGCCAGGGGTCGGACTGAAAGATAATGATAAATTACAAACAAAAACTAACCATTACGACAGCTTTTAAACTTAAAAAAACAAAATGGGTTTTCTTCCAAAATCATCGTATACACATAGAATCAACCAAAGATAAATTCTTCTAATACAAGTGATGCATACAATAAAATTTTCAAAGCTTAAATTGAATGATTATTATTATTTTATAATAAGAGTAAATGGGTTTCAGATATGAAAATGAGGTGTAAGTGTCACATAAAAATAAATCAAGTTTTCGGCTGAAAAGACAATATTTGAAGCAATCCCTTTCATAAAACTTGGGATTTTAACAGATAAGGTCAATATTTTTTAGCATTTTTTACAACAAAAATCTTTTTGGTTGAAATAAATAAAATAATGCTTCAGATAAAACATTTAGTTTAATTTTATACACACAGTAATGTCAAAAGTTATTTTGTATTCGTCAGAGGCATTGTGAAACTTTAACAAGATTTTTTTTTCTTTTCATTTACAAAGTTTTTATTTGAATGCTGTAATATTAACTTTAGTATTTCATAAAATGCTTTATTGACTAAACTAATGTCATATCTTGTGTGTTGGTGTTTCTTAAACTGTGGTATGCGTATGTACACCTTTGGATACGAGAATAATTTCAAGAAGTACACCGCTGAGTTTTATCAATCATTAAATAGTTCTTAATAACATTAAGTCTGTTAAATAAATTAGCACATATTTTAAGAAAATGTTATGGATCTTTTTATCCATCTGTTGCGGCTTTCTTTACTTGTCACCAAAATGTAATATAAAAATTTGGGACAGCCATTTATATATTCACAAAATAATTTTATTAAAATTTGGAAAGACCATTTATAATAAAGTTTACAAAATCGCAGATATTTTTTTCCATTTTCTAAAATTACTGAGATAAAAGTGGTAAGTGATGACCTTAAAAGTGGTATGTGACTGGAGAGAGTTTGAATAACATGGTTATATGTTTAAAGTGTGTAGGAAAGAGCCAGCAATTAACATGTTGAAAACCCATCAGATTATGAATCTACCGAGATTATTACATTAAATAAATTATCACAAGAACAAAATACCATCAGAACGATTAAAGAGACTAATTTAGTTTGCGTGTAAATTATCTCTCAGGTAATCCAACCCTTTACTTCGAACAAATTATCAAGCACATGAAAAAAAAAAAGTATTACTCAACAAATATATTAAATATCTCTAAAGAAAACACACAAAGAAAAAAAAGAAGTTAAATAACATTTGAACTTAACTTTTTAACTAAGAATACATAAATAATTGATATTAACATTCAACACATAATAATTATACACCATCATGTGATGGTACATGACCACATTTACCGACAAAATAAGTGGTTATTATCTTTTTTTGCTATGTAGCACACAGTTGTAAGCACTAACACACTTAAGTGTTCACAGTCACTTGTTTAGTTTTAATGGTACAAATATCAGATTGGCCTTTCAGTAAAATACTAGTCTTTCTCTCTAGACCAAATATAATTCCGCTTCCAAGAAATCGGCTGAACGCTTGTCAACCTCTAACCTAACTTCTTTCCTGCAGTTTGCGCAGTTCCCTAAAGCCCCCTCCCACCCACCCCAATCAAAATTCAGTCTCAATACGATTTTGTTAGTGTTGATAAAACTGACAAATACAGTTAGACAAAATAGATTTCCATACAGCTGCTTTCTACAGATTTCTTTGTCTATACATATTTACAAATTTTTACACAAAGCTAAGCCGATTTTTTTTTTATTAATGAAGTGAAACCCTCTACAAGACAGAAATTTTTTTTTTTTCATCTTCATCCATTTTAAGATGGAAATAAAGTTTTTGTAACTATCAAGCCGCAACAAAGTATATCCAAAATGAAAGTATAGATTATTTACTGGCTTCTGTGATAGGTAAAAAAAAAAGGAGGAAAAAAAGAACATTTACTTGAAACAAAATAATATGCATACCCACTTTTAGTTTTACTACAATATGAGATTTAAAAAAAATAAATACATGCTTGGCTTCTAGAAACACAAAAGAAAATAGGTGAGAGACCCATAATGACAAAACAACAAATCCACAAAGAATTTTTTTCTTCTCTAGATAACAACATTTGTTTCCAAAACAAACATTGAAAGATACTGCTGTGCACATTGGCGATGATAGTCTCGGAAGGACAACGTTCAGATGAACGCCCAACATTCCAACGTCTTGACAACAAAGTCTTCCTGGGGCGAGAGAGGTTCATTACCGTATGTACTGCACGGCTGCGTCGTTCCTTGGTACAGATCTCCGTCCAGCCAGAGACCGAACTTGCCACTGGAAAACAAACGGTCTGTTGTCACAATCTCACACATCACACGATTGAACACAACAAGCGTTTTCACAGGGGAAAGTTGGGTCGATAGCGCACAAATATAGCAATTTAAGAAACCGAATAAAATGTGTGTGCATGGTAACTATAAGATAAGAGTCCGATTTTCATAGAAAGAGGCTTTTAGAAAAAACAGAAAAATCTATTTTCTTTGCGATAAACATTCATAACATTTGACAATAATTAGTATTATTTAATAGGTGTTGATAATGTATCCATCAGAAGTGATAGCAGATTAGATGACTTGAAGTATGAATACATGAACGTAGAGCATTAATATATCTCTTTAAGGGAAACCTTTCACTTTGAGGTATTTTACAGTGGCGGCTCGCTCGTCACTCTAGATGCAGCCGATTTGGTTCGGCTCAAATCCCAGTCGCATGTACCTAGCATTCTTTCCCCCCCCCCCCCCCAATGATTTCCAACTCTCCTTCCATGCAAATGCTGGTAGCTTACCTCTAAAAGTCTTCCTTCCTCATCCCTAGCCCATTAAGGTTGGGTGCTAGTGAGCGTGAGTTTAGGGCAGTATTTTTGAAGTTTTTATAGCATAAACATTTATTTGGCCAAAATAAATCAAATATTTCTTCTATAGAAACATAGAGTTTAGTTTTCCACACATGCTAATCTCAACAGTTCTTTAATATCTGTCGAGGGTGTCCTGGAATTTAGTGACAACTTTTTCTCTGCATTTAAATAGTTTGTCACCAAATGCCGCTATGCTCATGAGAGATATTCAAGAACTGTTGAGATTAGCATGTGTGGAAAACTAAACTCTATGTTTCTATAGAAGAAATATTTGATTTATTTTGGCCAAAAAATGTTTATGCTATTAAAAGTGTAAAATTAATGCATAAACTGGCACTCACTAGCACCCAACCTTAAAGTAATTATATATACATATAGCCTTAAAAGGTAATTAGAAGCAGTGATAATAAATATATATTTTTTTAAGGTAGTTTTTGAGGAAATGCAGCCACATTCGCTTGGGGAGGGGAGATGAAAAACCACAGTGATGGATCACATGGGGAAAGTCAGCGTTGGTGCAACCGGGTGATATTTGAAGCTGGGCCTCTCCGTCTCTCCCGAGATTGGTGTCTTATATCACCAGGTTGTGTGTGTGTGTGTGTGTGTGTGTGTGTGTGTGTGTGTGTGTGTGTGTGTGTGTGTCTGTCTGTCTGTACTCACTCTCCGGTTCCAATGGCGAGGGACTCGTTGTTGCCCTTGATGAAGTACATGTTCTCCCTGTCCAAGGGAACACCTGGAACTCGGGCGTGAAGCGGAACAGAAGAGACTCTCCCGTCCCGTAGAAGTGGTCGCTTACCTTCATGGCGCATGACGTCAGCGCACCAAACACCTGACAAACACATGTGTTGAAATAAATTATCTGTTGAGATAGTTCAATTATATAATTTTAGTGTGGTTTTTTTTTTTTTCACACACGGAGGCTTGAAATGTTTTTCTATAAATTTACTTGCAGTCTCCCACAGATCAATAACAAATTTTAAAACAATATTTTTTCAAAATTAGGTTTAAAAGGAGCAATTTCAGAGAGCGAGAGAGAGAGCTATCATTTTCAACATTTCTCTAGATTATTATTGTTAATATCGAGTAAATTAAGAAGAAATGTGTGCGAGTGAGTGATACTTACGTTGTGCTCTGTGTCCTCTATAACCATGAGAATAGGGCTTTCCAGTCTGTTCATCTTCCTGTACAGGGAGTTGAGACTGAAGCCGTGCTGAGAGGTACTGAACACTAGCGTCCATAGGTAGCCTGGGGGGGAGGGAAGAGGAAACTTAGTATTAGTGGTGCATTCACTATTTGTGTGACTACCCAGCGTTGACCAGGAGTTAGTTTAATAGCTGTACGTGGAAGGTGACTGAGGTTAGTGCCTTTAAGGCAGAGATGTAGGGAACAAGAGAAAATTTAGTTTTGATTGTTTTTGCTGTTTTTATAGCAAAACAATTTTTTGGTCAAAATAAATCAAATATTTATTAAGCACAAACATGAGAGATTAATTTTCTTCACACGGTGATATCAACAGTTGTTTAATATTTGTCAAGGGTGTCCTGGAATTTAATGACAACTTTTGATCTTCATTTTAAAAATTTATCTCTAATGCTGCTATGCTCGTGACGGATACACAACAACTGTTGATATCAACAGGTGATGAAAATTAAACTCTATGTTTCTACTGGAGCAATATTTTATTCATTTTGGGCGAAAAAATGTTTTGCTATAAAAAGTGGAAAAAAAACTGGCCTTTTCTTGCATCCCCTACACTACATCTTAAACCCTGCATTGCCTGTGGCATTTTTGCTCGTGACCTGATTTTTAATTTAATTTTAAAACATCAAATCAAAATTTTTAAGTAAGTACAAAAGTTTGTGCGCAGAGGCTGCTAGATTTTTAGAATGTTAGACCTGAGCGTGCTGTAGATATCACTTAATGCTCATGACCGATAAATTCTTCATTTTATAATATTTAATAGAAAAAACAAACTAAATATACCTGGTAACAACTATTATCACTCGCAAAGTCACACAAAAAATTAAAATAAAATAGTCATAGATTAATTTTAGTAATTTAAATAAGTTGATAGAGATAAGATTTGTTAACAAATCAAAACCAACTTTTGGGGCTTGAGCCACATTGAACAAATGGTAACTTCACAATATTTCAGTCAAGATTGTCAACTGTCTTAGCGATATCCTCCCTATAGAGGTTTTAGGATTATTTTGTTGTATGTCAGGAGTTATTATCTATTCAAACATTAGCTCTAATTCAAAAAGTCAGTCATTAAATCCTTCTACCTATTTTTATTTTTAAGTCTAGACTTGCCCCTCCAAACAAAAAAGTAAAAATTTGCAAAGTATGAGTTTAATAAGATGATAATAAGAATTATTAATGATAAAAGTGTTACTATGGTAGAGTTTCAATAATGTCTGGAATGTTGCCGAGTCAGTGTCGCTAAATATGTGAAACATTATGTGGATAATGTACCTGATTTCACATGCATAATTGGTCAAATAAACCTCATCAACTGTAAAATTACATGTTTTTCAAACAAAATTTTTAGACACTTGTGGGTGAACAGAATAAAACTGTTGGGAATATAGCTTTCATCTCAAGTTTCATAGCGTGGCATTTTATTTTCATTATAAAACCATATCAAGTAAGAAACACTTCCTAAATTTTCAGGAGAAAAAAAAATTGCATTACATATTGGACTCGAATTCCCTTTTTAACAAAATATTACCCAGTTAGAGGACTAACTAACCGAGCCCCGCTTTTCCGAGGCACTCATTCTGTCAAAGTGTCCAATATTAACCCAATTTTTAATGTTTGTTAAAGCTTTTTTTTTTAATTTATCTTAAACCTACCATACAGTGAATGTAATACTTTCTAATGCAATGTGTTTTAATAAACTAATAATTTTAACTTACAAAGAATGTACACAAATGCAGTATGTTATAGTGTTTTATAACCTATAAATCCTTCATGCTCAGTTTCATCACAGTTTTTTCGAAGCCTAGGTTGGCTCAGTCTCAATCATTTCAGTTAAACGCGAGTCTACTGTATATCACTGAAATCATATCTATATAAATGTTAGGACTGTAATTGTATTTTTTTAACCAAATAAAATAACTGTTTTGTGATATTTTCAAGTATTTTGTATGTGTATTGATTATATTATGTTTAATTCTTTGTTAATTTTCTAGATGTGCGGATATAAAACCTCCTCAACATTTCAACATAAAAAAATGGGGTCGGGATGGTGGTGGGGCCCTTATATGCGAGTAAAGAAGATAAAACGTGTCCTAGGACAGTTTTCCAAGGATGGATCAGAATCACTTGATTGGGCGTGCGTACCTTCAGCCCTGGCGGGCAGGTGCCGGCACAGCTTCTTGCGATGCTCCTCCGTGAGGATCTCAGTCACACCCACCAGTTCCGGGATCAGGAGCTCTAGGTCGAGACTTCCGACACTGCTGGCGTATAGGGCTCGTCGGAGCTCCTCGCTCATCGACAGCACCTGGAATCGGTCGAGAGAGAGAATGTTAGCGAGCGTCTGTAGTCCGCCCCTTCCTAGCGTAGAAAGGGGGGGGGGGGGGGCAAGGGCAGAAAACCCAGTACCCGCAACCAATTACAGGCCATCACCCAACACGTGCATATAATTGAGATGTATTAACAACGTAATTATTTTGTTTAGTCTTAAAAATAGCTTTGAAAATATACCAAAATAAATTATATATATCATGGTTGAAGAAACAAGTTTAAAAAGAAGAGAAACAAGATGATTTTTTTAATGCTTTATTTATTTACAAAGATAAGTTAACATTCCGCCGCTATAAGGTGGGGGTTTAAATAACGTGAGTTAAGGCCAGTGTTTTTGCAGTTTTTATATCAAAACTTTTTTTGGTCAAAATAAATCAAATATTTCTCCAGTAGAAACAGAGAGTTTAATTTTTTTCCACACGGTGATATCAACAGTTGTTGAATATCTGTCAACGGTATCCTCGAATTTAAAGACAAACTTTTTCTCTTATATAAAAAGTTTCTCATCTAATGCCGCTATGGCCATGACAGATATTCAACAACTTTCGATAACACTGTGTGTAGAAATATTACTACTGGAGTAACATTTTATTTATTTTGGCCCAAAAAAGTTTCAGTATAAAAAGTGCAAAAACCCTGACTTTTTATCACTTTCCATACAAACCCACCTTAAGTCTTTGCGCAGAATCACAATTTTAAAAAAATGCAACTTACTAGATTCAGTGGTTCCCTTCCAAAAATAGATAAATACACACATTTAAAATTTAACTAAAATAATCGAATAAGCCAACACTTTTTTTTTCTATTTAATGATTACAGTGCAGATAAGGTACAACTAATGAGTGATTTGATGGGATTTTTTTTTTTACAGTTGTGATTACAATGGTGCTCAATAGAATTTTAGATGATAATTGATGTGCATAAATCTACGTGAGTGCAAGAAAAGTGGATCATGCACAAACGAACAAAACTTCAATGAATAAATTCTCCAGAGAATTGTCCTAGGATTGCAACATCCATCCTTAACACCACTGGCGGCAAACCTTTACCAAAATATGGCACAGGATTCACCACCCGACCAACATCATTTGGGAACGTTAAATCAAAATGTTCCAGAGATGGTTATTTTTCTATAATTATTTTTACAGTATTGAAGCTTTATTAGATTTATCATGGACACGGTACCATTTGACCATGACTTTTACTTTTCATTCAAAAAGTTTATGTACAAATGTGCCATACTCTTTAAAAATATTAAAGAACTGCCGAAATAATATGGGTAGAAAATTAATCCGAACGCATTCATTAAAGCAATATTTCATTTATTCTGGGGCCAAAAAAAGGGGGGGAAGGAGATTCTTAGATTTATTTTAAACCGAAGATAAAATTAATAACCAATTGAGGTTATGAAAATGGCTTACTATTTTAAGTTATATTCGAAATAATTCTCAAATATACCACATAAACAATACCGGTAATAATTTTGTAAAATGACATCTGAACAAGGGAATCAAACCCAGGGACCCTTGACTTAGTACACCAATACTGTACCATTGAGCTATCCATATTTTTTTTCAGCGCCGTGTATTACTACCCGTTCGGGTTATAAGCTTATGTACTAATTACTCTTTATGGTTTTAGGTATGAGTAAGGATGCATTTATAGAAAGACTACCCAAATTTGTGTGGAGGGAGAGTGGAAAAACATTTTGGGAAAAAACCTCAGTACACACAACCAAGATTCAAACCTCAATCTCCCCCATCATCGGCAGTCTAGTCTAACATTAGGCTAGCGTGTTAGACCACTCGACTATCAAAGCGGGTTATCCAGTGTTCAAGGTTGTTAGAATGACCGGGTGTCATTTTTCAAATTTGTGAATGTTAAACTTGATGTGTCTATATTCCTAACCTTGAGATTAATTCCATCTCCTGAACTCTGCCATTCAAGTTCAATTAATTGTACAAGTAATGGCGTTCTTCAATAATCATAGTTATTTAAATACAGAATAATTACAGGGTGGAAATGTTTGTGAAGTTATCTTTACTGGTAAAAGGTTGCTGTTAGAAATAATTCCATAGAGAAAACCTTTGGAGTTGCACTCTCAGGTAAGTGAAAGTTTGGCCACATGTGATACAAAGCCGGAGGCAGATTTCTACCAAAGATCTTATGATAAACCTTCCAATATAATATAGGTCAATAGGTTTAAGAATCAATACACACAATTTGATGTATGATTGGGGAGAGCTCAGCAGAATTGCTCTTCACACATTTTAGAGACGTTAGAATTATGATGCCTGTAACTGCTGATCATGTGTGTTATTTTCAAGTTGTATAAACAATCAAAGATGGTTTCTAATTGTCTGAAGCACTTATCTACCAGCCAAGGAATTTAAATGTTCACTCTCTTACAACCCACCTTTTTCCTCAGTCACACTGGGTAGATATTACTATAAAGTTAATAATGGTCTAGTCGAGAATGGTTGAGTTCTGGAGGGGCAGTGGGTGTATTCCCCTGATGTGGGTCCTCCAACCTTGATTACAGCCAGTGTTGATGCAGTTATTAAATATAAACTCATCGTATTTTGTTTCTTCAGGCTGTCGTTTAGAGCCGATAATTACTATTAAAGGGTAGATCATCAACCACCCTCTCCGAAAACCCATCAGGTGGAAGGAAATGCCACAAAACCATCAGGCAGCAATAAAGTCCCCCAAAACTGTCAGGCAGAGAGGAAGTATCCCGAAACCATTAAGCGGTGAGGAAGTCCTCCAAAACCATCAGACAGCAAAAAGTCCTTTATAAACCATCAGGTCTGTCGAGGAAACCCTTTATAAACCATCAGGTTATGTCGAGGAAACCTTTATAAACCATCAAGTTTGTCGAGGAAGCTCTTTATAACCATCAGTTCTGCTCGAGGAAACCCTTTATAAACCATCAGGTCCGTCGAGGAAACCCTTTATAAACAATCAGGTCCGTCGAGGAAACCCTTTATAAACCATCAGGTTGTCGAGGAAACCCTTTATAAACCATCAGGTATGTCGAGGAAACCCTTTATAAACCATCAAGTTTGTCAGGAAACCCTTTATAAACCATCAAGTTGTCAAGGAAACCCTTTTATAAACCATCAGGTCTGTCAGGAAACCTTTATAAACCATCAGGTTGTCGAGGAAACCCTTTATAAACCATCAGGTCTGTCGAGGAAACCCTTTATAAACCATCAGGTCTGTCGAGGAAACCCTTTATAAACCATCAGGTCTGTCGAGGAAACCCTTTATAAACCATCAGGTCTGTCGAGGAAAGCCTTTATAAACCATCAGGTTTGTCGAGGAAGCGCTTTATAAACCATCAGCTTGTCAAGAAGTCTACAAAACACAATATTGCTAAACACTCACGAATAGTGGTTCCATCATGGCCGTCACAGTGTCGTCACACGTGGAACAGATACTGCGGACTGCCGCGGAGGGGAATCAAAAACAACCAGGACAAGCCCAAGGAATTCTCGCCGAAGGCCGCCCGGCTTGTCCGACCAACAGAACATTCTCCTCCGCGCCTTAAGCACAGTCCGTGCCCTATCGGACTAACCCACCGGACCATAGCTGCCCGGCACAGTCCAGAGTACGCTACGTTTACCCTGAAAGGTTGCAGGCTTACCTTTACTAATCATACTATGACCCGCTTCGGTGGCCGCATGGTCTAAGGCACTACTCTCGCAGTAAACTAGATGACGGGGAGATCGGGGTTCGAATATCGGTCGGGTTACTGAAGGTGGTTTTACCTAAATGGTTCCCCACTCTCCTTCAAAGCAAACGCGGCTGATTACCTCTAAAATGCTTCCTTCCTCATCCCTACCCCTATTAGAGTAATTATCATGTATGTGTATAACCTGGACAGGTAGTAAGACGCGGTGATATATAGAAAAAGGCAATTTATTTCTCCATCAAATAAATAAAATTAAAACTTCCGAAAAAAATTTCATTTCTTTAAAAAAAATTACAATTGAATAAAACTATTTATGATTACCATTTTTTTTATCAAGATGACAAAACGTCGAGAATTTCCCGGCACACCCTTTGAGAACTACTTCTCTAGAGTTAAGATGGTCTATTGCTGATATAATCGCGCCAATGAAACGCTATTTGTATTCCCTCATCAAGGCGTAGGGCGCAGACTCGGACCGTAGTCATGATCCACCACGATAGTTTTTTTTATCAATAGGAATATTTACCTCGCACTTTCTAAACACACTGATACTATTAGTGCACGACTTACAAACTAGCTTAGCACTAGAATATAAATATCCAACCCAGTATCCCATTTCAGAAATTATAAAACTTAACTGTCCGTTCCGGGAAATCGAACCCGGGAGCCTCGAGCCGGTAGAGAGAAGAGTTACCCGAAAGACGAATAATGATTAAAGACCCTACATTATAGTAAATAAATATTTGGTCTATAAAAAAGCAGTTAATTTCGGTTTATAAATTTTAAAATTAATATAAATTGTCATAAAAATGATTAATAACATTTGAAAAAATAACAAATACCACAATAAACAAAAAAACAAAAATATTCTTCTCCTTGTATCTACTTTTTCGATGATTGTTTTTAAGTTCAGAGTGTGTTAATGTGATGAAAATGATAAACTGCGATCCAATCATTATTCTCAATGAATCAATAGTCTATTGCTATTAAGATACTGCAATCTAGCGATGAAGAAACTATTTTTTAAATAAAATGGATGCATGCGCGATCGTCATGTTCATAGAGTATCGCATAATAAACAAATATTTCGTTTAAAAAATACTAAAATCCGTTCAAAAACATTGAATTTCATATGTAAATAAGCCCCTGAGCACCGCTTCTTACCCCTAATTCAGGTTATACGCAATTTATAGTTTTAATTCGTGAACTTAAAGTACGTAAGTATAATTAAACCAACTGTTGTGATTTATAAAATGGGATTTCTTAAGGTGGGGATTTAGAGATCGTGAGTTAAAGGGCAGTATTTTTTTGCGGTTTTTATAACAAAACTTTTTTATTAAAACAAATAAAATTATTCTCCAGTAGAAACAAAGAGATTAATTTTATTCACGTGTTGATATCAACCGTTGTTAATATCAGCTGTCAATAGTATAGCGGCATTAGATGAGAAACTTTTTTATATGAAGAAAAAAAGTTGTCATTAAATTCCAGGACTCTTGACAGATATTCAACAATCTGTTGATGGGTGACCTGGCGGTTTGGGGGTAAGGTGTCGGACTTTTGTGCTGGGGGCCGGGGTTCAATCCTCGGTCCCGGCACAGATTTATCTGATTGCCAAACCCTTCCTTCACCTCTGACAAGATGTGTATTAATCACAACTTGTGAATGAGTGTAAACGCCAGGCCTCCACCGTGGTTCGGATCCCACGTTAAACTGTAGGTCTTCCATTTCATCTCAAAATCACCCTACCATTACACATTAGCGTAAGTGCGTATAATACGAACGGGTAGTAAGATGCGGTGCTAATAATAATAATAATAATAATAATAATTTTTTTTATTTAGCACCGCGTCTTACTACCGTTCGGGTTATAACGCTTAAGTACTAATTACGCTAATGGATTAGGAATTGGGAAGTTGAATTTAGAGGAAGTGAACCCGCATTTGCGTGGAGGAGAGTGGAAACCATTTAGGAAAAACCACACACAGTTCACCGACGAGATTCGAACCTCGTCTCCCGTCCTCGGCAGTCGGGCTCAACACGACTAGCGCGTTTGCAACTACGCCACAGAGGCGGGTAATATTAATAATAATAGCTGTTGTATCATCTTGTAGAGAAAGTTAAATCATTATTCTACCGAGGAAATATTTGATTTATTTGATTGAAAAGAATGTTTTGCTATAAAAACTACAAAAACACTGCCATTGACTCGTTTCCAACATCGCCGTCTTGTATGTTCCTTGAAAACACTGTTCGGGTGAATGAAGGTGCGCTTAATAAAGATACACAGAACGGAGTGATAAGAAAATACCCGGTGGAAAGTAAACTTGAGACCAAAAATAGTCGACACACCAACTTTCCTCTGTGGGGGAAGAGCCCCCACGTGGAATTCGCCGCGCGGCTATTTCTAGTACGAGATAAAACTGCCCCCGCCCTCCTTTTAGGCTCTGCAACAACATTCCTTCCGGTTAAACGAGTTCCCTGTCCAATAAACACGTCAGAGGAAGATGGCACTGGCAGGCCCTGCTTTTTATGGAAATAAATGGGAGGCTGTTTTTTTGTTTACTAAGGAAATTGATCCACTTCTTTATTCTTTCTTTTTTGTCCTAAAGGAGAGACTATTAACATTTACAATCCGGGGACCGAACCGCGACCTAATGACGCCTAAACTTCAAGCAAGTTAGCAATTTTGAAGTTTTGATATCAAGTAAATAATAATACTAATAACACTTAGCACCGCGTCTTACTACCCGTTCAGGTTATACGCTTAAGTACTAATTACGCTAAAGGGTTAGGGATTGGGAAGGTTGAAGTTGAGCTTGAGGTTGAGGAAGTGAACCCGTATTTGCGTGGAGGGAGAGTGGAAAACCATTTAGGGAAAACCTGCCCCCAGTTCATCCGAGCGAGATTCGAACCTCGATCTCCCCGTCATCAACAGTCTAGTGTACCGCGAGAGTAGCGCGTTAAATATTTAATTTTCAACGTTTCTCAACCCACGGAACATTTATCAAGGCACACCAACAGTTTTTAAGGAGAGATTTTATCATTAAAATAACGAGTAGCTTATTAAAATTATGTTTAAGAATTCCATAGCTAAAAATTCTAGTAATTGTACTGTTCTTAAAGATGATGTCGATTATGGATTTAAAAAAAAGATTTATATGTATTCCTTTAATTACGTTCGATGTTATTTTTATCTTCCCCCAAACTACCGCGGCACATTTGCTGACCCATAGCGGCACACCAGTTCGAAGACAGAAGCTACTTTTATCAAATGACTTAAGGCGGGTGTGGAAGGGAAAAAAGAGTTAAGATAAATATCTTAGAAGTGTTTGCAACAAAAAAAAAACATTTCTCCTGTAGATTTGTTTTGTTTAATTTTCTATAAATGATGAAATTTGAACGGGACTTTTATTTTCATTTAAAAGTTAGTGTCCAAATGTCAACATGACCTTGAGAAATGTGCTATAAGGCCAAAGTTCGTCGAGATATTCGGATCGAGCGGCCGCTGTCGTTAGCGATAATGGTACCAACATGACACAAAAATTAAGATTTTTTTTTTTATACATTTCGGAAAAGGGGATGGGGGAGGGCGGGGGTTTGGCATATAAATGGGGGGCCTCGCAATCGAAGTTTGACCAGGGCCCTACTCTGCTGAAAGCGGCACTAGATAGAAACATTTTGAGTTTCTATCGACTACAATTTAGAGTAGATTCAAAATTTTATTTTATTTTCTCTATAAAGATTTTTACAAGAGCGTTTAGAATAAGTAATTGGACCAAATTGCTCCTGTTTGGAAAAAAACACCTAATAACTGAAATTCTTTTTGTATTCAGTTCAAATCTACTGGTAAATAATATCGTTCGGATAACCTGCACCGAGCTTTTGGTAATGTGAGTTGGCAACACTGCTGACAGCTCTTTCCGCAGCGCTAAGGGCCCCGGGCGTGGTATGTTAGTCGCACCAAACACTCGTCTAGTCAGGAACAGAATCCAGAGAGTCTTTTAAAAGATTGTAGAGCGGGCAAGTGGGGCTATTCAGATTGAGGCTATTCATGGGCGAGGACACGTTATGAAGGTGGGAGTGCGGGGAAGGCGAGAAATAGTGTTTTTTGCAGTTTCTATAGCAAAACTTTTATTTAGCCAAAATAAATAAAATATTGCCTCAGTACAAACATAAGAGTTTGAATGTTCTTCCCATGTTGATATCAACAGTTGTTGAATACCTGGCGTGATCATAGCGGCATTAGATGAGAAACTTTTTAAATGAAAATAAAAAGTCATTAAATTCCAGGACACCGTCGATAGATATTCAACAAATGTTGATATCACCGTGTGAAGAAAATTAAACTTTATGTTTCACTGAGAAATATTTGATTTAGTTGGACATAAAAATTGTTTTGCTATAAAAGCTGTAAAAAAATCAGCACTGGCCTTAACTACAGTAGCCGCATGGCTTCTTTGATGCTGACTGACAGCTGACAGCTTTGAAAAGCTACCAGACCAAATTATGTATCCCTACGCTGAACCATATGATCTGCACAAACATGTGTTTAGCAGCTGTCACTTCTGACGGTCAAAATTTAGGTATATACCTAGGTATATACTGACAGTCAGCACCAAAGAAGCCATGGGGCTACTGTAGCATTCCCTACACTTGCCTTAACATTCCATGCAGCCTTCACGGACCACCGGGCAGAGACCAACGATAGGTACACTCCCCGTCATGAGCTAACAGAGAGGACATGTACACTGACATGTCGGTTGCTGTAGATTGTAAAACATGTCGGGATTGGTCCAATACAGGTTTTAGAACTTTTGGAGTTTATGAATCTTTGGAAACTATTTCAACAATTCTTAAGCAACTAGATCTTAACAGAAACCCTTAATACAAACAAAAGAAAACGCTTCAGTGGTCAAAAGGTCTAGTTCGTTACTCGTGTGTTAAGACTAGCCTGCTGGAGACGGAGAGATCGGGGTTCGAAACCCAGTCAGTTCCGAGGGTGGTTTTTCCTAAACGGTTTCCCACGCTCCTTCCAAGAAATCGCGGGTAGATTACCTATAAAATGATTCCTACC